>CAOKZL010004466.1:0-28462 GCA_948472985.1 Iguana delicatissima
CTCGATGCTGTTGAATTATTTGCTTGTTGCTTTGTTTGTATCTTACAGTATTTTTCTCTTTGCTCCCTTCAACACCAGGTTTTGAGTTGATTTGCAAATAAAAGGATTAAAAGCAACAAAACCATCAATGCAAAAAAAAAAAAATCAAGTCTGTAAGTCCTTCCTTTCCAGCTACCAGTACAGATAGGGGCAAGACAAACAAAAAAGCAAACAAACAAACAATGACTTCCTCTAATACAACTGAGCACTTGGAAGAAGACCTCAGTAGATCTCAGAAGGCTTTCTGAAGTGGTAGCTAGTATTACTTATGGTACCATACGCCGAAGCCCCTTATTAGAAATACATACTGGAACTTCGAATGAAGCTCAGAAGTGGGTCAGAAAAAGGCTTGAGCCCTTTCAGCTATGCTATCTGCAAACTGTCTTCAATAGAAACCCCAAGCACACCGGCTTGTACCAGCCTAACTGTGAAATATGAATGTCAGCCCAGATATGGATATAAGCCATTTACAAACATGTATAGATTTCTTTCATTTTAACTGTTTGATCCACCAAGAAACTTTGGTGAGTTGCAGAGCACCTGCAAGGCTATCACTACCATAGGGCTGCTCTTGCCACTGTCACTGCTGCACCACTCTGTTGATGGTTACTAGGGATTGAGAGATAGTTTGCTAACACAGCAGCATTGGACCCTTGCTGGAATTGCAGAAAATATGGCCCAATAACTTGAACTGGGAGGTGGTTGTTTTTTTTAGTTCACTGAACAGCAAGAATTTTTCAGGCTCTTACTTGTATGCAATCTATTTTAAAGCATTGGCCCTTTTCGCACCTTACCTTGTCGCGAGGGGATCATGTGAGAAGCCTCTTATGAGAGGCACTCGCGTCCCCTGTTCACCAGCTCTGTGCTGGCTGGAAGGAAGCATGAGTGCTCTACCCCTTCCTTCTGCAGTGCAGCTAGGTACATTCCCAGGCTACTCTGGGAGAAGAAGCGTGATGGCCATGCGTCTGGAGCCTCTGCACACAAGGTAAATGTGGGTGGGGCATGGGAGGGATGCATGATTGTGCATCATTTTTGGCAACGAGCCAAAAATGATATAAAGTGCAATTGCCACCTAATAGCCTCAGGAGTGTCGTGCGATTGCAAGGACGTCATGTGGAACAGTCATGTGGAACCAGCTGGCCACCCCCGAAACTGCAAACTCCACGATTCCATAGGATGTTGCAAATGGAATAATAGGGCCATAACAGTCTAGTGTGGAAATGGCCCCACTCTCCCCATCTTAGCACATTCTGCATTCTCTGTAAATACTTACTCTCTGTGTTAGCATTGTTGAGCTTCTGTTGATAGCAGCATGATCAATAAGATCAGCACAAACATCATCACCATCATCTTTGTTTATATCTCACTCCCCCCACCAAAAAACCCCAAGACTCAAAGCAGTTTACATATTAAATCAAATATAATACAGCTAAAAACCTATGAAAGGCTAACATTTCATTTGTTGGTGTGTTCTAGTCTGCTTCTTTGCTTGATAGTTGGGGGCTATTACTACAGTGGAAAATTCTATTTTTACTGTATATTGATAGTTTTATTGTTTTCATGACGCATCATACTTTGGAAAATATGATAAAATCAGGCAAGTAGTCAATAGAAAATAACAGCAGAAATGCCCGTTTTTGTATATGTCCTCATGATCTTAATCACATCTTAATTGTTTGCCACTGCTACTCTATTTTCTAGGACAAATGTTAGCAAAAGTAATTGCACTCTGGATTGAATCTAGTGTAGACAACTGAAGTAGGAGTAGTTAGATGGGAAGGAATAGAATGATGAAGATTTAACTGCTTGCTAGGGTATTTGATACGTCTTCTAGCAACTGATGATGTCTTGATTTAGGGACATGGACAGAAGTTCCTTCCAGGGTCTCCTTCCCAAGTACATAGCTGCTTCTCCCATCTCTGGTCACATTCATCACTAAAATCCTATGAGGCAAAACCAGTGCTACTTCTGATGCCTAGAGGCTCCCACTTCAGTGAATACAGTCTGAATCATGTGCCTTTGAGCAGACAATTGTCCTTGCACTTAGGGTGTCCTGGCACTTAAAGGGGAGAGTGTCCTGTATGAATATTGCATCTGACCTGGCTTTCTAAATTATATTTTAGCATCTCCTTCATCTGGCTGGGTTGCCCAATTCATGACGTTGGGCATGTACACGTCTAACTCATTGCTGAAAGCCCTGGAGCCAATTCAATTAACACTGTCTTTTTAATCTGATATAATTCCTGCTGCAGTAGCTCCTCCAAGAAGTAATCCTGGTGAAACTGATAGGACCAATTAACAAATTGCAAAAACCCCAAAACCTTCAGCACAACTGGAATTTCCTTAACGGTGTTTTGTAGCCTGTGCCAATTAGGTCTCAAGCACTAGCTGAGTGTTGCAAGTCTGTAATAACTACAGAAAAGCATTTCCATATTCCATTCACCTTTGGTAAAGGTGAATGCATCTAAGCCTTTGCCAGAGTATACTATTCAAATACTTGCAAACATATGCAATGAAAAGATGCTCTGTGTTGTTACTTTGTGCCTTCCAGTTGTTTTGGACTTATGGCAACTCTTAAGGTGACCCTATCACAAGAGTTTTCTGGGGATGAAAGTCTGTGGCATATCCACGGTTACCCAGTGGGTTTCCATGGCCGAGCAGGGAATCAAATGCTGGTCTCCAAGGTCTTACTCCAGGGTTCAAACCACTACACCATGCTGGCTCTCTTTGACCCTCTGCAGCCCACCAAATAATAAAATTAGTACCAAGCAAGGTGTAGCACTATAGGATTTATGAAGATGACGATGATGTTTATAGTGAGGATGCCCCAAGGAATTATGTTTCTGTTTCATGGGGAAAATGTTCTAGCCATTCTATACTGTAGAAAATGTACAGAACTACTTAAACTAACTCCAGCTTATTGCTTGCCTCCTTGTCCCACTCCATCATATCTAAATATAGTTACACCATAACCTCTCTTGCTTCCTGATGTGAAGCTGCAACGTTGCTCCCTCAACAAATGCTAAGCAGCCCCCTCTGTAAAATAGCCATGTTTGCTTACATAAGTGCAGTGTAAAACAGGGATGGGCAAAGTGCAGCCCACAAACTGGATGCTGCCTTGTATTGTATTGTACCTCCCTTTCTCCCAGCAAAGGACCTAAGATACTTAACAATAAAGTTAAAAACAAAGTTAAAACAAGAAAGTTAAAACAACAACAAAATCTCCTAAAAAGGGTTTTTAAAAACATCTAACATGTATAAACACCCATATCTAAAGCAGTATGGCTGCCTTCCTGTTAGTTATGTAAGCGTAACTTAGATTTATGGTATCATAATGATTCTCTATTCACATTTACAATCATGGTACCATGATCCCTTCCCAATCTGATGAAGGGCTCAATCTCAGCTGCATGTGTATATACCTGGGAGACAAGGATGGACTGATATTGCAGTCACTCCCAACAATTGTGCATTGTTGGATGCTGTGCATTCATTGAATGGTTGTACATGATTGCACATTGCATATTCTCTAATGTAGTGGCATAGCACCACCATGGCATAGCTCTGTGAACATGAAATTACACTATGGCTCTTCAGTTCAGGATTTTGGCCTCTTATGAGTGGGCAACAGCACTTTATTTCTGTCAGTAGAATACTCAAAACTGGTTTCAGAAAGATAAATAAATATGTACTTCTTCTTATTGAATTTACAAGGAGGCACCCTAAGAGAGTTATATTTTCTTATATGCTAATAAGCAAAACATTTCTTTTTTTGGTGGCTCTATAGATCTCAGAATGTCACAGACTGCCACAGCCAGTGGCTATGCTTGATGGGGGGTTCTGGAACTGTAGTAAATTTTTCCCCACAAACTTTCTGTTTCAGCTTGGCCTCCCCAAAGTTGTTAGTGATCTTTCATTAGAATCATATCAATTTATTTATTCCTTTAAAAATATTCTTCCTAATTACAACAGTTCACACAATCTCTGTAGTCATGTATCACAGAATTATAAAACTATGTTAATTATTCTTATTTATAAAACTGTTTGCAACACAATCCAATGCAATTCTTTCCCCAGATATTCTGTGATGCAAGGTGCAATGGATGGTTTCGTTGGCATTCAGCTGGCAAAGATTGCTGTCTTGTATTTTCATCATCTGGGTCTTTACATTTTCAGAACAGTGCGAATACTGAAACAACAGAACATAATTTAAAGTTAAATCTGGTGACCTCTGTTCTGCTTATCATATACCCTTTTCATATCTTACCTTTTTGCAGCGCTGGGGTGCGGTGCTCGTGCAAGCAGCCTCCGGAAAGAGGCTCTCGCTTCCTTGCTTCTTCGGCTCTGCACAAGCTTCCTGCTCACGCGAGAGCCCTGCCTCTTCCTTTTGCAGTGCAGCCTGGGACCTCCCAAGCTTCACTGAGACAGGAAGCACAACCAGCCCGGCTCCTGAGGCTCCGCATGCAAGGTAAGTGCGTGCGGGGCCCCGGAGCGATGTGCGACTACACAACATTTTCGGCTTCAAGCCAAGATACATGTGTGGTCCATGTCAGGCCCTGGAGCGTTGCACAAATGTGAGTGCATCGTGGGGACCGCTCCTCACATTTGCGTGATGCTCAAGGGGCCCTTTCGCATCAGAAATAATGTGAGAAATGGGCCACAGTTCATGGAATAGGTTCAGACTCACAGTGCAAACGTGACTCAAAGATATGCTGACTGTAAACAGGTAGGATACAGCACAAGCTGCTTCTGCTGGCTGAAATGCTCTTCGTTAAGAAGAACCGCCTTCTCTTGGCTAATTTCAGAGGTCTGCTGATAGAGCATTCTGCTAGGATAACATTTTTTTGGGGGGGGGATATGAAAATGATTGGATTGGAGAAGAATACTAAATATGCCAGATTCTAACTTCTTCCATCCAAGGGATACAGCCACAATGGTGGCTCCCATTTCGGCCAGGTTGAGTACAACCTTAAAGCATTGCGAGCATCTATGAATTGGATTTAGATTTAGTCGATCTTCTGTTCTATCCAATTCTTTTCTATGTATTCAATCCTCAATGCAAATTTGAAACAAAAAGGTGTCAGAAATTAATGGACAAATCTGTCCACAAGAACAATTTCTAAAGTGGCATTGGTTTCCATGAATAAACTAACAGTGGAAATAAATTGTGGGCAAAGTCTTTCACCAACTTAAATATTACAGTAACATGAAATGAAAGATCCATCAGTATTGCGGAAAATCCAAGTTTAAAAGAGGTACTGCTGGCACAGATTTCAGCTTAACAGTGCCCGTTTCTAATATTTGTCCTTCTTACTCTTACAATGAGGTCTTTTGCATGTGTTATGTATTATTGCTCACTGTTCAGCCATAGCTTTCAGAACAATTTACAAATTAAAACAGTACAGTACAAAACCACAGCTATGATTGCATCAAGCAGTTAAAACTTGCAGCATAAAAATGACCACAACATTGAAAAGCCTGGACAATTTTCTTTTTTAAAAAAATTCATGTGATACTAAAAATAATGCAAGTTTCAGCCTCAACTTCCTTTGGTCAGGATCCAGCAGAGCTGGTCTGCTGGCAGAAAACATAGAACTATAGAATCTTGCAGTTGGAAGGGACCACAAGAGCTATCTAGTTCAACGCCCTGCCATACAGGAATAAACAACTAAAGCCCTCCAGAAAGATGCCCATCCAATCTGTGTTAAAGCCCTCAAAAGACAGTCAGCCATTCCCAAAGGCAATTTGTTCCATAGTCTAATTGTCAGGGTTCCCTCCATAATTAGTTGGGATAGTATTGTGGATGGGATATGTAGTTGTTTAGATGCTTGTAACATGTACTCGAAGCAGTTAGATTGCCTCGCTTGCAGCTGCTAATTGTAGTAACATTCCAAAGGCACAGTTAAGAAAACATCCAGTGTTCCCACCAGATAGTTACTTGGTAACACCTCACAGGCCAGACAAGCAAGGTCATCTGTAATTGGACTGTGGGAAAGCGGGAAGCATTATAATTTACTGTGTCTTGAAATTGTCTCAGTTTTAATCACTGAAGTCAATGGTATCTGTTCATGCTCATGAAAATAAATCTTGCTTTCCATGTTTGTACTGTGTGTTTGAATAGATTCCTGACAGTAGTAGTTCACAAACACCAATTCTATTAATGTATCAGTCATTCTAGGACATATTTATGACCTATCTTTTAACATATGTCACGTGCTTATTTTTATTAATTTAGGACTTTGGCACTGGAACATGGCTTTGAAGTTTGCTAATGCTGTATATCTGCATGCTG
Organism: Iguana delicatissima; assembly: GCA_948472985.1. Lineage (NCBI taxonomy): Eukaryota > Metazoa > Chordata > Lepidosauria > Squamata > Iguanidae > Iguana > Iguana delicatissima. Next base: position 6,332 of record CAOKZL010004466.1, read on the forward strand.
GCAAATCTCATATAAATGCCAGGCTAGAGAACAGAGGGACTAAGCCTTCTATTCAGTCTGGTTACTTCCTGATACTTGCCTTAGAAATATAACTCTACTCCACTCAGGCCTTTCCCGCACTTTGTATTAGTGACGGGCCAGAGTGCCCTCCGGTGAGGACGTTTGCACTTGGGGGCGAACTGGGTCCAGACTACTTGATGTTTGTCCAGACTTCAGCCCGCTCCCTAACGCCCAGAACTGGTGGTTCCCCATTCTATTGAAAGACCGATTAAAAGAGGTCTTTCAATAGCACAGCGCACCCTAGTCCATCACTGTGCTAAAGTATAGATTTGCAGGCTCGCATCAGCGTGAGGCTGCAGATCTTCCGGGGCGGGCTTCCGGCTGGCGAGCTTCTCCGGTTGGTGGAGAGCCTCTGCCAACCGGAAGCCTCCATTTTCATCTCCGGAGAGTGTGTAGCGTGGGCACGTGCTGCTCCAGAGCATCATGGATCGTCGGGTGGGGGGAGCATACCAGTCCAGTGAGTAATGGACTGCCCCGTTTCCCCCACAAAGTGCGGAGAAGCCCTTAGATTCTTGCTATAGCTTGCCTAAGAAATACAACTTTCTTAGACATCTATAAGAAAAATATTTGTGTGCGTCTTCGATACAGTGGTATGACTAGGGCTACTTATGACTTTGTATTTTGTTTTGGAAATTGATTTTAATATACCAAAGCCTTTTGTAAGTAAAGGAATTTTAGATCCCTGGTTGAGAAATTTCTCTGCTATTCTAGGTAGTAATGGTACAGTTAGCGACTGCCTAAAATCTTAAAATTGGGTTTTTCAGAAAATCTTGCCTAGGGCAGATTTTGCCACGTCAATACACTCTCTTTTGGACACTCTTGCTCACTTTGAGCTTGGTAAAAGCAGTGGTGGTTGGAGGTTACCGTGCCAGCAGCATGGAGATCTTGTTGTGGGTTGTAGCCTGAACTTTTAAGGAGTTCTTCAAGGGGCTGAACAAGATCCTCCCAAAAATTCAGCATTCTCCATAGTACCTTTACAGTTCAGAAGCCAGCGTACATTCCCCGCTTCACTGCCATGGAAGCCATCAGCTGCTACTATGGGACTGATGACTATTAAAATAGAGGAAACATTTACCTTTCTCCTTTATGGAGCAGTTCAAACCCCTCATTGATTTTATCCAAAGGCAGAACATGAGTGATTAGTGGATCCAGATTGAACTTTTTCGCCATTAATTCTGAAACCAATTTAGGAAAAGCATCTTTGGTTTTCAGGCCTGTAAATAATAATATTCATGGTTAAGAGAGGGTGCACATTTGCTTGTTAAAGCTCTGATGACCCCACAGATTTCTGGAGTTGCAGTCCAGCAACATTGGAGGTTCATCATCAGCCTTTATTATGATTTATAAGTCATCAGGCAATTAAAACATTAGACACATACAATATTGTACCTACAATGTTATACATACAATGTTATGCATATATAACAGTACAAAATTGTATATGCATAACTTATATTAAAACAATCTTTAAAAAATAATAAAATATAATTAAGTACAATTAATTCAGCAGATACTTTACTTAACGTCCTTTACTTACTTTACTTAACATCCTTTCCATAAAACACTCACCACCCTATGGCTCTCAGGCTACTAAATTTTACATATTCTAGACGACTGCAACTTTCTGGATTAATTTTCTAACCATCCTAGCCTATGTGGCCTATAGTGTTATAAATTTTGTAATATACCTTTATGGGTATTTATTGAGGAGACAAGGAATTTGGCTACAACCTCAGTAACCTTTTTATCTTTATTGTGAAGAAGAAATTTTAGCCATGAGTTCCAAGATCTTCCAGGCAAATTCCTTAACAAGGGGAATATTAATCTTTCTCTCTGATCTTTATAAAAGGAACATTCAAAGAAAACATGGTGTACAGTTTCCACCAGTCCCTCTCCACAGGGGCACACCTGTTCATTGTGTGCCTGCATTTCTGTTGCCTCTCGAGGAGTCCTGATGGGAGGACATTGAATCTTGCTCTACTAAAAGCTTGATGAAATGTGAAAATGTTTAGATTTTTAAGATGTTTAGCCTATTCTTTTGTATTAAACTCTAATCCTAAGAGAATAGGAGAACAGGTGGATCATGCTGCTGCTATTGCATGTTGGTAATCTATATCTTTTATACGTTGTTTCAAAATCAAATTTCCTCTTGTCATACCCACTGATCTTAAAAAATCTTCTGAAAGGCTCAGTTTTTTATTTAGTTGTGAGGTACAAGTGTCTTTTTGTATTAAATACACGTGTCCTACCTCTTTCTCAAAGAAAACCCATCTTGACCAGTACCCCATCACCCATTTCCAGGCCATAAACATTGGGAGTTGTATTTTGTGCTATCCTGTAGAACTTGGAATGTTCTTGCTCCTTCTTACAAGAAATCCCACTGCAATGGCACACCTTGAGCTTCTCATAAGCAGAAAAGGCAATACATCCTTTTAGCAGCTGGATACCAGCTGATATTAGTGCCGTACCTCCAAGTACAGAGCCTTTCCAAGTACGTCCTGTGAAGACCAGTGCTGGAGAGAGAGTAACCTCAGCTTCAGAAGGAGGCACTCCCACAATGACACTGGTGCCGTAGTTCATGTTGCAGGAAGCCAAGGCAGCAACCTAAGGTAAATCCAAAGTCACACCTTCAGACAGAGCCAAGGAAAATACTTACTTGATGTACCCTGATATAAGACCTATTCTCCTTTGGTTTCCTGTAACGGCATATGGAACAGTGCAAGAAGTGAGATAATACACTACTTTCTCATTATTGTAGCAAGTTAATGGGAGTGGATTCTTTTTAAAACATTGGAGTGACTAATGGGAATAAATTCAACAAGCTCCATTTTCAACTTCCAGAATCCCTAACCTTGCTGTATGGAGCATAATAAGAAGTAAAAGAGGGATAAGAGAAGTAATGGAAGCCCCTCCACTTTCAGGTCTAACATACAATGCACTTCATTCACATACCATGGTGTCAGTGCGTCCAATCACTTCAAATGAATAGTCCACACCTTCCCCATCAGTCATGTCCATCACCACTTCATTGATGGGTTTTTTGAAATCCAGGGGGCTGATACACTCGGTGGCTCCCAGCTGTTTAGCCGTAGGAAATTTATCCTTGTTGATGTCAATCCCAATTATGCGTGATGCTCCAGCCGCTTTACAGCCCATGACCACTGAAAGGCCAACTCCTCCCAGTCCAAAAACAGCGCAGGAGGAATCAGGCCTCACCTGCATCAACGTCAACATATTAAAGATTGATCTGGAAAATCTTAGTAATATGAAGTTACATAATTATAATGCATATCTGTTTTTCCATTTATATTTTCTTGAGGGCTTTATCTGCCTGATTTCATACCTATGGTTTCATATTATCTGTCAAAACCTGAGAATTCTGTAACTTAGAAGGGGGATATAAACATTTAACTCCCAGCCAGGCAGCTGCAACATTTTAGTTCCACACAAAGCCAGGCATAAGAAATAGGCATTCTTTTGACACTGCCACCTGAAGAACTGTACAGAATGTCACTGAATTTCCTCCACCTTTTCAATTTGTTCAGCATGAGGATGTGGAGAGGATTCTTGGAGAGGTGAGAGCTACCACATGTGTGTTACATCCTTGCTCCTATCAAAAAATCAAGAGAGGGACTGGCTGAGTGGGTACAGGAAGTAGTCACTAAAAGAAGACAGAGTTCCAGCATGCCTAAGTAGGCAGTTACAAGTCCATTGCTATAAACCTTCTCCCTGGATCCCACTGATCCGTAGCATGCATTTGAGCAAGGAACTGGACCATTGATGGTCTCCCAGCTCCAGGGTTCCCTGGATGGGGTGGATTTTGAGGCAAGGTTTCAACCTGGGCCCAGATGTTGTGGATTCAGCTCCCAGGAGCCCTACCTGACCATGTGGCTGGGGCTTCTGGGAGCTGGTCACGACTGGGCCACAGGTTGAACCTGATCTAGAGCCATTCAATCTGTTTTTGGCCTGGTTATGGGACAGACACAACTTTGGTTCCTTGGCTGGATGACCTGTGGCAGGAACTAGAGAGGGAGAATATGTCCTGTTTGTTCTGCTGGACCTGCAAGTGGCTTTTGATACCATTGACCATAGTATCTGTCTGGCTTTATCTCTGGGTAGGACTTGGAGACACTGTTTTATAGTGGCTCTGTGTCTTCCTGGAGGCTGTATCCAGAAGGTGGGTGCTGCTGTTCAACCTCTTGGCCCTTGGTCTGTGTGGTTCCTCTGGGTCCTGTTTTGTCCCCTGTGCTATTTAACATGAACACGAAACTTCTGGGAGAGGTTATGTGACGTTTTGGAGTCTGGGGCCAGCAGCGTCTGGATGACACCCGGCTCATTAACTCCTCCCATCCCAATCCAAAGAAACTGTCTCAGTTCTAGACAGGATTAAACTAACTAATGGACAAATAAGCATGGCATGCATTTCTTGATACACATGCATATTCTAGAAAAATGTCTCCTTCACACTCTGATATAAAATTCTGAATCTAGTTATTTGTTCTCACTAGAGTAGATTAACTGAATCAGTGGGGTTTATCATATGGTGACTCATACATTCAACAACTCACTCAACAGGTCTATTCTAACAGGGTCTAATATATTGGATTCATGCCAAACTCTTCAATATTGCACTTCAGTGAAATACAATCATGTGGAAATATCTGATACTAGCATATACACCTGGCGTTGCCTGGGATATTATTTTTCATAGGTAATACTTGTTAGAAAGATTTGAGATCCTGTGTCTCTAATTCTCCAGACTATCTTGTCTATTACCTGTAACTTTTCCCCAATCCAATCTGTATTCAGAGTTATTAACATACAGAGGTTGGGTTCCTGAGGAAATACATTGCCTTCCTCCTTCCTGCTAGGCCTTGTCTCCAAAGCAACTGGCCTATTCAAGACAGAGACAGTTGACTGAGGACCAAGAGCTTTCCAGCTGGGAATTCCAAAGGCTCCTCTCTAAACTGCAGACCCCAGGATTCCATAGAATCTTCTTAGGCAGCCAATTATATGAGGTCTTCGCCCGATACAGACAAACAAACTTTGACTTTCATATATTAGATTACAATTTCACAACTGATAGCTTGTAGACACAAATTTCATATATACAACATATTCCTCCTGTTGCCTGTCAGCCAACTATGTCCTAATGCTTACCTTGGCAGATACTACAGCAGCACCATAGCCAGTAGAAAATCCACAGCCTATCAGACAGGCTTTCTCAGGAGGAGCTGCAGGATCAACTTTGGTCACCGAATCCTCATGCAGTACAGTATATTCGCTAAAGGTGCTGGTTCCAATAAAACTGTGAACTAGCTTCCCTTTGTAAGAGAATCTGCTTGTGCCATCATACATTAATCCCTTAATTTCAGCAAAGCTTTAAAACATGGAAAGGGAAATCAGACTGTTAGTGGTGATATTTAACTACGAAGAAAGACTGCAGTTTAGTTAAGGGCTGGTTCTTTCTATACTGTGGCAAATGAAAACATAAGCTTACTCATTCTTTTCACAAAAGTTGCCGTTAGGATTCTTGCAAGGCTTGCATTTCCCACATTGAGGAAGACAGAGTGGAACGACTTTGTCTCCTGGGAATTACAAAAAGAATATGGTGAGCCTGAAGGTTCTAGACTGAGTTATAGCTCAGACTGTCCACAACTAATGGCCTGTCCAAACTATTCCAGAAAAGCCATAGAGTCATAGAATCATCGAATTGGAAGAGACCACAGGGGCCATCCAGTCCAACCTCCTGCCATGCAGGAACACACATTATAGCACTCCCAACAGATGGCCATCCAGCCTCTGCTTAAAAACTTCCAAAGAAGGAGACTCTACCACATATTCCACTGCGGAACAGCTCTGACCACCAGGAAGTTCTTCCTGAGGTTCTTTTCCTGCAGTTTGAATCCATTGCTCCTTGTCCTAGTCTTTGGAGCAGTAGAAAACAAGCCCACTCCCTCCTTGACATGACACCCCTTCAAATGTTTAAACATGGCTATCATGTCCCCTCTTAACCTTCTCTTCTGCAGACTAAACATACCCAGCTCCCTAAGCCGCTACTCATACTGCATGGCTTCCAGACTCTTCACCATTTTGGTCGCCCTCCTCTGGACGTGCTCCAGGTTGTCAATATCCTTCTTGTAAATAAATCCTCCCATAACAGAAAACCTCATCCATTATTGATTGGGACTTCCTAAAAAAGCATTTTCAATTCTCATGGACTGCTCCAGCCAAGGGAGGGAAGATAAGATAAAGGAAGCTGGATAGGCAATTTGTCCAACAAACATTAACATTTCATAATGTTAGAGACAATTGGCCAATCTTTGTGTCTTTGCTCACTATTGGCTCTGGAGACCTGGGGATTCATATTTATTGTCATGAACAACTGAATTTGACCCCCCAAAATCTACCTTTGCAGCCTGACAGCACCTCAGCTGAAGCGTTTCACAGGTGCTGCAAATCAGAGTGCTGGAAAATGACATCTGCGATCCTCTTCTGGCCACAGGGTGCAGACAAGCAGCTGTGGGAGACCCTCAGGTTCTCTCCAGTTGCTTACTCTCAATGCATCCTGTAACTGGAAGGGTACTGTGGAGATCATTTCCCAGCACCCTGATCTCCAGCACCCCAGATATTCTTTGGTTGGGGCTCTATTTGGCTGCAATGGTAGATTTGTTTTTTTATTTTTCGAGGGGTGGCATCATCAGACGTAATGATGGATGGATGATGTAGCCCTGTCATTCTAATTATGAGGGATTGCAGCCACAAAGTTTAAGTAATGAGGAAAATGTCTTTACAAACAGTTTTCAAAACAGTGGTCTTGCCCAGAATTCTTTGCCCATGCCCTGGATAACAGGTTTGAAGCCCTGAGACCCAAGTTTAAGTGTGGAGGTCTAGGAACTCTGCCTCTATTCTCTATAGGGCAGGTATGGAGAAAGTCCAGCCTGTGGACAGGATATATCTCTGAGGTTCATTTTTTATGGCCCAGAGGGGGATTTGCCCCAGGAGGGACTTTTTTTTCCAAAAAGGAAGCTACCTGTTAATGGGCTATAAAAAGACAGAAACAAAGTGAACATAGAAACATAGAGAAACAGAAACACAGTGCATGTTTTGAGTCTCAGGCCCTTTTTACATGGCATTTTCCATGCGAAAGAGGGCCTGGAGCATCACGCGATTGTGAGGAGCGATCCGCATGGCACACTCACAATCACGTGACGCTCCAGGGGCTGGCAGGTGCCGATCCCGCATCTTTTCACTTTTGGCTAGAAGCCAAAAATGGTGTGCGATCGCGCATTGCTCCTGGGCCCCGCGTGCACTTACCTGGCGTGCGGAGCCTCTGGAGGTGTGCCGGTCATGCTTCCTGCCCCAGCGCAGCCTGGGAAGGTCTCAGGCTGCGCTGCAGAAGGAAGAGGCGGGGCTCTTGTGTGAGCAGGCAGCTCGTGCGGAGCCAAAGGACCCCAGACGCAAGAGCCTCTCATCAGAGGCTGCTTGTGCGATCCCCACACTCCAGCGCCGGAAGATGGGAAGGTGCGGAAAGGGCCTCAGAAATAAGATGATGATTCCAACTCTGCAACCACAGGGTGTGTCAGCTCAGTTTATCCTCTTGTTATCTTAATTCCAGAAGCAAGTATGATTAAGATGTGAAAAGATACGTTAAAAAAAAAGTGCAGCTGCTTTCTTGCACAGCCATGCTTGCCTTGGGTGTAGCCACATTTTCTCCTCTCCATATTGCTAGGTGGAAGGCACACTATATGCATATAGTAAGTACCCAGTTGAACCTCAGTGGTTGGCAGTTAGAAAATCTGGTAATGGTTTTTACCTGCAATCATAGCAATTCAATACTACTTTAACTGCCATGTCTGCATATTATAATATCCTGGGATTTGTCGTTTGGGGAAGAACTACAGCAGTCATTCTCAATCTTTTGGACTTCACTTCAGAGAATCTCTGAACATTGGCCAAACTCCACATGTCATACTCAGCTAGAATTCTCAAGGTGTCTTCTTCGAAAGAAGGCAATGGGCTGGTGAAAGCTGAACATTCATTACATGCAGAAGCAGGTAAATCAGGGTGAACAAACTGTGGCCCCACAGGCCCGTTTTGAGGCTTGCCAGACTTGACCAAGCCCCCTTTTCTAACTTCCAGATCCTCTTGACAATGTTTGGGAAAGAAAAAAGCACCCAGAAAAGGCCAAGGCCTCCAGAAATTGTGAATTAATTTATGACACCTCCAGAGCCTTTCAAAATTCTATCACAGAATGCAGGAATTGCATCAAGAAATCACTTTTGATTCCAATTATTTGGCCAAATATGTCATCATGTTGCATAGTTGTAGTGTATGCAGTGTGAGTCCTCCCCTCACCCTTTAAATTGTTCTTCTCCAATTTAAATGTGTTTCCTTTTCAGGGTTGTTAAGTAAAAACATCAGAAATATACTTGAATAATAAATAATACAGTTTACCCCATATTAAAAATTGTGTTGTAGGTCATTCCCAACCCAAACCCATATCATCACCCTGTTTTGGTTAGCTGTCCTAGTTTAATTTTGTCATTTTGTATACATGTTGACATTCTCTCATTGCAGTCTGTGTGCTTTGTCATACCTGGTTTCACACAAGTAACTCCTTCCCCAACACTCTCCACAGTACCAATTCCTTCATGGCCAAGAATAACAGGGAAGTTTGCTTTTATTGCCCCACTCAGTATATGGTCATCTGTGCGACAGATTCCACTAGCCAAGATCTGTAATAAAGATGAGAGATTGCTACAGACAGTTGCTCCCCATTTAGAAATTGGATGCAGTTATTTATCATTTAAGGAATTTCTTTATATTGCTTTTCAATATCAATTTTGATACTAATTTACAAATAGAAGAATTAAATACAATCTCATGCCAACACTACAAAAATACAAGCCAGTATTCTATATCAGCCAGATCATTAAGTACATTTAACTAAATTAAATATACTAAGTTAAGTATACCTCAGTAAGCATGGTCCCACACCTGATATAAAAGTCATTCAGCCATGCTCCAATTGCTGGAAGAATAGAACTGTTCCATATTCACGACCTCTACTTAGTCATAATTCTGACACTATTGCCACAATTGTAAACCCCTTTAAATTCTGCCAGCGATTGGAGCATGGGCGAATGACATTTTTGTTAGATTTGTAGGAATTGGGTAAGGAGAAGTTATTTAGTTAAGTATACTTACTTGTAGCTGGTGTACAACACTGACCATTATGAAAATCATGATTAAAAAGTAAAATAAACAACAAAACATTAAATCTAAAACTCCCTCTTTTCCATCTTCTAGCAAGAATAGGGCAATGCAACCAAAAATATACTCCCCCAGCCACTAACTATCGCATCTCAGACAGTCAAAACACCTGAAAGAGGGCATGAACAAGTGACTGCAGATCGGCTGAGCAGACGTGACTTCTGGTACTTAGAGAATAAGCCAGGTAGGGCTTTGCAGATTAAGGCCAGCACATTGCGAAAGGTCAAGGAGTGGAAAGTTGCACTTTTTCTGTCTCCTTTCTCCATAAACTGAAGTTTCTGGGATGTCCTCAAGGGAAACTCTAGGGCCCTTTTCACCTTACTTTTCTCATTGACATTGTGTAAGCTTTGCACGAAAAGCCTCTTTCAGGAGGGAATCACTTCATCTCTGTGCTGCATGGAAGGAAGTGTGATAGCTCTGCCCCTTCCTTCCGCAGTGAGCCAGGTACTTTCCCAGGCTGCGTTTGGAGATGAAGCGCTGCCATCGCGCTTTCTGATGTTCTGCACACCAGGTAAGTGCGGGAGGGAGGTGAGAGGGATATGCAATTGCGCATCATTTTCAGGTAATACCTGAAAATACTATAATCCACAATTGCCTTGGGATCACTAGGAGGAATGTGGGATTGTGAGGACGTCATGCAGAATCATCCTTGCAATCCTGCAGTGCTCCCGTGGCCATTTTGCATTGGAAGTGACATGGAAAAGGGCCTGGGTATAATACAACACCTGTAGCCCAACTGGGAAGTAAGGATTTCTTGAAAACAAAGGCATACATCCTCTACAAGCTCATACAGACTCTATATCACTTTAACTCTCTGATCCACAAGCTATGGCATACTTGGGCCCTTTTGCATGGCATTTGCCATGCGAAAGGGCGCCTGGAGCATCACCAATTGTGAGGAGCAATCTGCATGACTCACTCACAATTGCACAACAGTTCAGGGGCTGGCAGGGCCGATTGCGCACTTTTTCATTTTTGGCTGGAAGCCAAGAATGGTGCACAATTGTGCATTGCTCCCGGGGACCACACACACTTACCTGGTGTGTGGACCCTCCAGAGCCGTGCCAGTGGAGCTTCCTGCCCCAGCACAGCCTGGGGAAGGGAACAGGCAGGGCTATCCGAGAGCAGGCAGCTCTGTGGAGCTCAAGCAGCAGGGAAGGGAGAGACTCCCCGAAGGCTGCTCATGCAATCCCCACACCCCAGCGCCAGAAAAAGGTAAGGTGTGGAAAGGGTGTTGGACAAGTGTATGGCACCAGCAGGGCCTAACACAACTGTCAGGGCTGCTGTGGTAACTGTTATTGCTGCTGCTGCCCAAGGCTGATAGAAGGCATTGGATTTGGGGGATGGTTTGGCAACAGGGCAGCACTGCAGCTAGTCCTGACATGTGCATGTGATTAACATGGTGCTGATCAGTTTACATATGGAAACCCAGAAGCATGTTCTGTGCCACTGTCAAGCTAGAGGCCCTCTGGAGGGAACTGGGCTTGGCTCAGGACTGACAAAGTAAACGTGTGAAACCTTATACCTTCCAGCTGTCCCAATTTGTCTGGGGTAGTCCCTGTTAATCCTCTGTCATCCCACTTTTTCAGTTCCTTCAGTGTCCAGTTTATCTCTTCCTGTTCCTTCTATCTTAAGTTCATTTCAACCACTGCACACTGAATTCAAAGCACAAAAATCATGTGCACTCAATTAACACAGGAACGGGGAGAGGAGAGCAAGATGGAATCACAACCATTCCTGTGTACTCAGGCAAAAATAAACAGCAGCAGCTGCATCTAGCTTATGTGTTCTTCTTTATTAATTATCCTTGGCATCTTGACCATACATGTTTTCCAGTTTCACCTGTGAAACGTTGCTGGGCATGGAGTCTATGTGGGCAAAATGATAAGCACTTTCACCTATACTGGTTCCACCCTGCCCCATGTATATTACAGTGGCAGGGCCAGTGTAATTATGTTGGTGCTACCAACTTTAGGTGCAGACAGAGAACTTTGTTCAGCACTTCCACCACGATAGGGCTGCTGAGATTTCCCGTTATTCCCTGAGTAAGCTGCGGGTGCAACACACATTGTACGCAACTTGCCCTGGGTCTCCAAAAACTTTGAACTAGACCTGTTAATTCTCCTGGCACCCTCCCAAAATGGCAAGAATTGCATGATGGTGAGGGTAATAATTAAAATCTTTGCTATATTTCCCTAACCCTCATCTCCTTACCTCTATCTTGAACAACAATTCTCAGATTTCCTGGTGAGGAGGCAGTGATTCTCAGACCTTTCTAAGTCTGTAATGCAAAGATACCCTAAAACTCTCACAGATGTGTGTGGATTGCACATCAGGATTCATGAATTCGTGTTGCATTTGATATCCAAGACTGATGTGATCTCTAGATGTAGCTGTCCTGAATTTGATCTGAAAGCTAGGACAAACCTATTGGAAAAGACTTATACTGAGATTTCTATGAAAAGCACAAGCTTTTGTTGCTTATAGATGCAAAGAATATTTTAGAAGAGCATGTGTTTGACAGGAGATTAGAGCAAGGGTAGGGAACTTCTTTCAGCACAAGCGGTAGGTTTAATTTCAGGGAAGTTCTCAAGGAGATGTGTGTACATTCCAGAGACAGGCGGGGCCAAAAGCAAAAGGGTGGAACAAAAAATTACCAGCATAAATGAACTCAAAGCTCTCAGTATAACTAAGGTTCAGAGAAGCATTTCAGTATTTCAGAAGGGGGGAAGGAACAGTAGAAACCACCCAAAAATGGCTTCAAGGGCTGCATGTGAGTAGCTATAGAAGTGGAGTATTTGTGGAGTGGATTTGACCCCAGGGGTTGTGACAGCAGGCAAAACCCTGTCCCTATCTGGTAGAAAGATGACAAATGAATGCAAGATCAGAATAAAAATGTTCACCAGACAGCAAGCTGCCTTTGTCACTGTCGTGGTTATCCATAGCTTGGAAAAGTTACTGCTTTGGACTAAAACCTCCAGAGTCCCCTAACCAGCATGGTCAGTGCCCATGCTGTCTGGGGGATTCTGGGAACTGTCATCCAAAAAGAGACACTTCCAAACTCTGCCCTTTGTACTGATGCTCCCCAAAGACCTTGGTCACAGTTGTGCCTCAGGAGCTGGGCATAAAATTTTGCCCCAGTGGAATTTGACGCCATCTCCCCCTCCCCCCTGCATAGGATTCCCTTTCTTCTTGCAGGACTCACTGCCCAGCGTGATCATGGATTGGCTTTGGGAGAGTAAGATGGTGGTAAAGGACCACCTGGAGTCATAATGATAAAGTCATCCTCTGAGACATCAAGGGGACCACTGGAGGGTCCTGGAGGATGCTTTTGTCTTTGAGTATGTCTGGCTATAGGCACATAGGGCTTTTCCACACTACACTGCTATTATTCCACTTTCAATATCCTTTGGAATCCTAGGGTTTTCAGTTTAGGAAGGGGCTTTTAGAATTCTCAGCCAGAGAACTCTGTGGCCTCAGTAAACTACAAACCCCAGAATTCCACAGGATGTTGAAAGTGGAATAATAGCACTGTAACAGTGTTGGGTGGAAAGGCCCATAGTTGGATGCTTTTCTGCTGCCCACTGCTTTCCATTGTCCACTACATGACAGAAGAGGAAGGTGAGTTAAGAAGAAAGAAGGACTTTTGTACAAAGTAAGCAACGAATTCCTCCCTCTGCAACCATTAAAAAGAAGATCATATGTCACTAACTAGGTCATTGACAAGGTGCTAGCCCACATCTACAGCTAAATCTCTTTATTTCACCATTTCTTCAAGAAAATGAATGAAGAAGCCATACTTGGTAGTGGAGGTACACTTGCGCCTCAGAGGTCTAGTTTCAGAAGTAGACTGTCAGTTTGAGGAATCAGGACCAGCTCAAGACATTTAGCTGCCTGAGGTGAAGAACATGATGTCATTTCCCCTCCCTATTCTACTTATATCCTATCTACCTGGATCAACAATTCAATCTTACTTTAACACTCACAATAGAATAGAACAGTATCTTGCACAGTAACTGAAGGCAATCATTCAGTGTAGGAGGCTTGTGGGGAAGGGAGAGAAAAGCTGTCCCAGTTCTCAGCCTCTCCAGCTTCAAACAGATGTTTCTAGAAAAAGTCAGCTGCCTCACTCTGCTTAGTGGTAAAGTCAACCTGGTTTGAATGAATCTGTGTGAATACTGATAACTTACACCAGCCCACTTTTTAGTTTATCTCCTTTACCTTAATGCGGACTTCATGAGCTTTTGGCGGGGCTACTTCTATTTCCACAATGCTTAATTTCTTAGGTTCCCAGACTACGGCTGCTTTACATTTGATGACCTGTGAAAATAATAGAAGGAGAGACAGTGTTTATCCTGATAACTAACAAACTTGAAATAAGATATTTTTGCTTTCTTCCTTTCCAAATTCTCATGGCAATTTATAAGGAGCCTTATTCACATAATGTTCAATGTTGCCTGCTTATAAGGCCAGAGCTTAAAGAAATTATTTTTTCGGACTAGGGGCCTTTCTGCACTACACTGTAGTTCATTTAGGCCAAAGAGCTCTCTGGCTGACAATTCTAAATGCCCCTCCCTAGACTGCAAACCCCAGGATTCCATAGGATGTTGAAAGTGGAATAATAGCACTATAACTGCGGAAAGGCCCTATGACTTCCGTAATCACTCTGCCAGCACAGCCAACGGTCATGTCGGTTGGGGAAATACAGGAATTTCCAAAGCTCTGATTAAGACTTTTTAGGCTTGCAGCCCAACAAGCTGCCCAGGATAATCCTCTGTCATTCCATTGCTTAGCTCAGTGGTTCTCAACCTGTGGGTCCCCAGATGTTTGTGGACTTCAGCTCCCAGAAGCCCCAGCCACTATGGTCAATGCTCAGGGCTTCTGGGAGCTGAAGTCCACAAACATCTGGGGACCCACAGGTTGAGAACCACTGGCTTAGCTGCTTTTAATGTTGACTCCCCACCTTCAAGTCTGCCCACCTTTGCCCTCAGTTTACTTCAATTGCTGCCAACTGAGCTCAAAGTGCAAAAGTAGGTTGCACAAAATTTACTCGGGCGGGGGGCAGAGGAGAGGAGGGGATGGAGACTATCCAGTTAGGCTCAGGGAGAAGCAGACTGCTGCAGCCTCTCCTCATTCGTGATATATTTTCTATTAATAACTTTTCCACCTTGAGCACATTCTGATGTTACTTTCAACATCCTTAAAATCTTGGACAGTCCTCAAGTTAGTTATGTATGAAACAAACAGTCTGCTCTGCATGCATTTCTGCAGGTCATGTGTTCTTCTTGGCTCCATCAACCATGCAGTACACTTTCCAGATGTCCCCACCCCACTAGTTAATTTGGGGAGAACGGCATTTCTATATAAGCAGTGTTATTACAAAGCCATTTGTTTACACAAAAAGGTCCTTTGCCTCCCTTCCCTTTTATTTTGTGTCACTTTCATCGTTCTCTAGCACTTTCAAATCCTTCCAAAGGCATATACATAAATATCTCTGTAAATTTTGAGGGCAGCAAATCTTTCCTGTCTGGCTACAGCTTCTATCAAGATCGAGCAATCATGCCCCATAAGACTGGCACCTCTTCAAAACAAGATAAATCTGATACCTGTAGATACTGTGGTGGGTTTTCCCAGCATTTCTACTTCAAGTAACTCTTTGTTTCTGGCCTTGGTGCAATATAGCTATTTCCATTTGTATGTTTAGGTGCCAGTTTCTATACACACACACACACATATGCACACACATTCTCTTTCTCACACACATCTGGGATGAAAAAGCAGTGCCATAAGAAATTGTCTACTTACTTTCCCTGCAGTGCTCATGATTCCAGGCTTTGCAGTCTATCACCCTTTATGTGTAGGTTCAGCGCTTCTAGTCTACCTTCCTAGGGGAGCCAAATTCCCTTTTTAAAGTAGTGGCACAGATGTGACTTCTCTTTCAATTAAGTCCAATTAAGTTCAATTAAAGTGGCAGTAGAGGAGTGGCCAGGTTCTTAGGTTGGAACTCAGTAAATATTGGAGTCCCACCCACCTGCTGAGTCAGTGCCAGATTGAAGTCAGTGCCAATTTAACCACAAGCCAAGTCAGTTCCCGAGGCCCCATGGCATTTGGGGGAGGCTCTTAAAACTTGACACTGCTCAGTACCTCAACATGTCTTAATCCAGCCTTTGAGGTGAAAACTCCAACGTAACTGAATTCTAATTCTGACATATAATGAAACTAGAGAAAACAAAGTGGCAGTAGAGGAGTGGCCAGGTTGCCACTGCCATTACATATAGGACCTCTTGAATTTACATGGCTTGTGATGAAATTTGGCACTGGTTTAAATCTCTACCAGAAGAAACTCAGGAGGATAGCAAAACAAGCAGAAAAAGACACGTGGAAACAGCAAAGGGGAAGAATCCAAACAATCTAACAAAATGTGAATATCTTAATTAATAATTTCAAAAATATATAGAACACCAAATAACTAAAATCTCAAGGCACTTAATATATCATTGCCTATAGGTTTTGTTTGGTCTGTTTTCTTTGGGTTAAATTGTCCTTCTCTTATATACACTTGTGGTGCTTAGTTACAGTGTTTGGTATTATTCTGCTTTGTATTACCATAAAGTTTGTTAGTGTTTGTATTACTCTGTGTTGTATCGCACGGTCAGTCTGTTACTGCCACTTCTAGGCCGCCTTGGTGATAGCATAAAGATATCCTTTTGATATCAATAATTCGGCTTCCTTCCACCACCCCTCTCCACGTGTTTGTGAAGCCCCCGGACAAGCACGAAACTAGGCTTGGCGACTGATTGCTGCAATATTCCTAAACAATACAGGCCAGCCAGAAATAGCCAAATCACAGCTCCAGGAGACCTCCCGGCAAACAACCTATTATGTATGCGCACCACCTACAAAGGACTCCCTGCCCCAAGCAGGTAACTTGACTAGCTGAACTATCAACTGTCCAGCGTTGCGTATTTGCATACTGGCTGCTCATTTGTCAATTTGGAGCTAACTTAATCATCTTAAATTTTGACCTTTCCAAGGCTTTGTTTCACACCCGAAATCCATTGTTCTCACCAAGTACGGCATAGCCTGCAGTCACATCTCTCGCTATAAAACCCCCTGATTCCGAGACCCTCCTCGGATTGCTCCCGAGTTCCAGACTGCCTTGCTGCCTCTTTGCTTGGCGAGCCTCCCCTCAGCTCCGTGTGCTGAGCCACATCGAACCCCAGTATCGCTCTCTATTCTCCTGGACTTCAGGACAGGTTTCGTATCACCCAAACCAACTATCCCTCTGAAAAATCCCTCTATCCCACTCTCACCTTTATTTTCTATAGTTATCTGAGTGAGTGTGTTGCATACACTGTTTGCCTGTATTTTAATAAAGATCTCAATTATTTGTTCAAAACGGTTTGCTTCTTGACTGGCCTGACCCCGTAGACATAGGGTTCAAGATCCTGCTAAGTTACCCTGCCTCTCGTAACGCTAAAGCAGTACTCAGAGCTAATTTCCCCCATCTATAGTTGAGCACTTTTTGGTGTCCCTCACGGGACCCCCAGTAAACAGGATAACAAGTCATATTGAATTGCTTTGAGACTTTGGTTATTCCGTGTTCTGTATATTTTTTACAGTATTTTTTTTATTATCATAGTTACTTTTTTGTTGGATTGTTTGAATTCGTTGCCCCCCCCCCACTGTTTTCTAAGTGGTGTTTTACTGATTCAAATCTGGTATTGACTCCAGTGCATCTTAGCACTGTGGAAAGTCAGTAGATTTGAAGACATAAAGAAGGCAGAACCTGCTGAATAAAAATCCAAACTTTAGCATCTGAAGGAAATGAAAAGGCAGTTGCCACAGCAATTATATTTATTTGCCCAACTTGGGGATAGCCCTTGTGTAAAATGCTCTGTATGGGAGAGTCCAGGAAATATGACCACATGTGACTGGTCTGATGCTCATATTGTATCCAAATTTTGTTCTTTAGATCATAAAACTTTATGGTTCTTTAAACGATAAATGTTTCTTTGAGTTGTGAAGTGGGCACAGGGCATTTCCATCAGTAGCTCCCATCTGATGAAATTATTTAGTGTGAGAGGTATGACTTTCATTCCCACCATTTATGAATGTATTCCAGCAGATGATGAAGAACTATTGTTTTTAGACAAACATTTTGTCATTTGGTGATATTTTGGGTTGTGTCGACTTTATATTCTTTTTTTGGTTTGATTTTGCTGATCCTCTCTCCCCCAATTTGGTACTACTGGCACAGTGGATTTTTCCACTTCTTCTTTATAGTGATTGCAAAAATAAAGTGCTATAGCCACTCCCAGCTTGTGTGTCCTTTTCATTTTTGGCACCTTGACCATATTCTCATGTTGTTTGGCCACACGTCTTGGTGTTCAACTGTTAAATATTGGAGGGTCTGGCACTACCTTTCCATGGTGGTGAGATTGCATGCTTCTGTGGGGCAAGAGAGTATGCTGATGGTAGCATTACTGCTAATAAGGCCTCCCATGTCAGACAAACTTTTGCTGAAGAGCCAGACTAAATGTGCCAAACAGCTATTGGGCAGCAGCAGTAGTGGGGGGGTGTCAGGATCTCTCAGAGACGATGCCAGCGTCACTGTAACAAGAGATAATGCCAGAAAATGAGACATCCAGGTCTGAAGGCACTCAGCGAGCTGCTTGGGGACAGCAGAGGACAAGTATGAGAGTACTGTGGCTCATGATGCAGCTGGACTCAAGCTGAAAGGATGTTCAGCTGCAGACATGCTCAGAACAGAAAGGAAAATCTGAAGCTGCACAGCACAAACTATATGGACATGGAATGTGAGGAAGATGAATCAGGGGAAGCTAGATGTCATAAAGCAAAAAAAATAAAAATAAAAAAATGGAATGAATAAATATTGCAATAATTTGGTTGAGTGAGCTAAAGTAGCTATGAATGGAACTTTTTCAATCAGGTAGCTACACTCTACAAAAATAAGACCAGGAGCAGATTGTGATACAGACCATAAACTGCTAATGTCAAAAATTAGAAGAAAGCTCATGAAGAATGCCAAATCAACCATTGTGCCAATCCATAACATGAGGAATATCCCTGTAGAATTTAAAGATAATGTAAAAAAATAGATCTGCACTATTACGCCTAACTGACCAGGAGCTAATAAAGCCCTGCACAGAAGCCAGGGACTTTGTGAGAGAAGAATGCAAACACTATCTGCAGCCAAAAAGAGAGGGAAAAGCCTCATTGGTTGACAGATGAAACTCTTCAAGTAGTTAAGGATGACAAGAAACAAAAGTAAAATTTGACAGAAGTCGGACCAGAACCCTGAATGTAACTGTTCAATTTGTGTGGGGGGACAAAGAGAACTACTATAACAATTGATGCAGAGAAACAGAAGATGACAACAAAAAAAGGTAGAATAAGAGACCTACAGTACCATTTGCATAATATCAGTATCCATCAGAAAAGCGATGTAATATGTATTTGTAAGAGTGAAGGTTTACACAAGCAAGCACAATATAGAATTTCAGCTGACAACTTCATAAATTTAACACCAAAGCAGCTTTCCCCACTGTTCCCCAGGCTGTATGTAACATCTTAGACCTCTCAATGCATTTTAGAAGGCTGTTTAAAAGCTACTAATTAAATAACATATTTCCTATGAAAGGTGCTGAAGGAATCTGATAAAAATTTGAACATCACTCTGTGTATACAAAGAAAGTTACATGCTAATAAAAAATGGACAACATGCCCTAGCCAAAATATCTACTTGTGATCTCAAACCTTAAGGCTGTAAGTAACTTTTCCGAAGCTTCACATTTCACATAGGCCTCATGTAACTTTTTTTTATATTAATAAGTTTTAGGATCATATCAATTATTCCTTTCTTTACAGATTTTTATTTCAATATTCAGAGTTGCATAGAGGAAATAGAGTATATTTGATGGAAGGGCGCTGAAAAATAGACTTATTGTTAATCACCACTGACATGCATATCAAATATATTTGGCCTTCTACATTTGCTAGGGGAAGAGGCGGAGAACCCTTGCAAAGGTGGAAAAATTGCAAATGCCAAAATGTCTGTTTGTGTTTGTAGGAGGAAAGCCAAGGAATGATGGGGACAGCAGCCACCCAGGATCTAAACCAGGACCCTTTTCGCACCTTACCCTTTTGTGGAGCTGGGGTACGGGGCTAGCATGAGAAGCCTGGGGAGGAAAGGCTCTCGCTTCCCTGCTGTTTCGGCTCTGCAGCTGCTTCCTGGTCGCACGAGTGCCCCGCCTCTTCCTTTCGCAGTGCAGCCTCGGACCTTTTCCAGCCTGCGACCGGCCCGGCTCAGAGGCTCCGCACACCAGGTAAGTGCATGTGGGGCCCCAGAGTGATGCGCAACCACACAGCATTTTCGGCTTTAAACCAAAAATGAAAAAATGCGTGTGCAGTCCATGTTAGGCCCTTGAGCGTTGTGCAAATGTGAGTGCATCGTGTGGACTGCTCCTCACATTTATGCGACGCTCAAGGGGCCCTTTTGCTTTGGAAATGCCATGCGAAAAGGGCCCAGGTCAAGAAGAGGAGAGGGAAAGCAGGTGGGTCAACACAGTGGCTCTGTACTTCCTCTCTCTTGCCCATCTCCTTCCTTGGGTGTGTGTGGGACATTGGGAGAGGGTCTATGATGCTGAGAAATCAGGCTGTAAGCCATCTTTAGCTGGCTAGGCAGAGGCTGGTAGAAGGTGACCAGAGGTAGGTTTTGAGAGGGCTGCATGACTTGATCAGAGCTGCCAAGATGGAAGGATCCCCTGGAAAAGAAGCACTAGGATGGGGGGCAAGGGTTGAAGAAACTTGAAAATAATCAAATCCGTGAAAGTCAAGCCCACAGATGTGGAGGGCTGACAGGATACAATGTTATAGTCCAACATTACAGTGTTATTTTAAAATCATTATTAATGAGTGTTCAGGAAATTTTTGTAATTGATACAGCAAGTAACACACCAAACACATTTCAGTTCACTCCTCTTTTCCACATTTCAGTTTTGAAATATATGATTATTCTTTTTCATTGTTGCTTCATTCATCACAGATTGTGCGATATTGAAAGCAGGAAGCACAAGATATGGCTGTCTTGTAATTAAACTTTAAGCAGAGAAGGATATAATTATCTTGGGACCAGTCTGCAAGCTGATAAAACCTCATGGCTACTGGCAACATAGCAGGATCCAATCGTTTCCAGAGATGTCCCATTATGAAGTGTGTACTCTGTGGATCTGGTGAAACTCAGCTGGCAAAGGTCTTGCGCATTCTTCACCACTGGGGTCTTTTAAAATACCAGAATAGTGCGAATGCTGAAACATCAGAAAATCAGTTAAGAATGATGATTGTTTCTGTTCTGCATATCAATGTTAATAGGATAGAGTCAGACCATACTTCCAGCAGACTGACTGAAATAAACAGGATTTACATTAGCCTTAAACCCCATTGAATTCAATGGACCTTCCGCGTATATTATGATTAACCTCCAGCATAACATGTTCACAATATTTTGTTTTCAAAAGGAAAACAAATACAGTTTTAACCCAAAAAGTAAAAATGATCTACTAGCTTTGAAGAGAAAATGAAAAGTCAAGCCATGTCCAAGATTATGCCCCATCCTTCAAATCTGGGAAGGAAAATGGGTAGCGGGCACATTTGTGCAACTGGGTGAGGCAGCTGATCATTCAAGAATATTTATTTATTGTCGTTCAAGCTTTGGACGTACTACTAAGCTTTCTCTTGCTATCAATTGGAGCTTAGAGCAACAGTGGTCAGTCAAAGCAATGGGAAAGAACTGAAAGAAATAATAACAGAAAGGAGCAATTTACAGTGAACGTTATAGACAGAATGCGGGCAGTCTTTTTTGTCTTTATGTTTATTTCTATTTCTTTTAAAATTTTCCTGTACAAACAAGGAGTCTGTTAATATCCATTGAAGCTTATGCTTTGAAATG
Organism: Iguana delicatissima; assembly: GCA_948472985.1. Taxonomy (NCBI): domain Eukaryota; kingdom Metazoa; phylum Chordata; class Lepidosauria; order Squamata; family Iguanidae; genus Iguana; species Iguana delicatissima. The sequence continues at coordinate 27,639 of CAOKZL010004466.1, forward strand.
ACGTCAGCTGTTTACAACATGCACAAAAGTTCAATTCTCCTCATGTGTTACGCAGTGACAGGAAGCTGAATACAAAGGTACAAACGTGAAAGTAATTCCACTGCTCTGTCCAAAATGTGGTTTATAAATGCTCTGTTGCTCTGTCTAATGCAAAGATGAGAAACACATGCCCCTCCAAATGTTGTTGAAGCACAGCCTCCAAATTTCGCCACTGTTGACTATGCTGGTTAGGGGTGATGGGAGCTGCATTTCAACATCTGGAGAGCAAATGCAAGGCTGAATGCTTTCCACCCCTAGTCTAATTGGATTGCATGTTCAAATATAATTTAGCAAGGTCTTTGGTGGTAAATTTCCATGCTTATTCAACGGTACAGAGCATTTTCCATGTAGATTTAGCCATTCTTCCTTTCATTTGTTCCTCCTGAGATATCTGTTTTCCCTTTTCTCCTTTTCTTTTAATAGTTAATACAACATGATGATTCCTGCCTTCCTGCCTTCCTGCCTTCCTTTAAATAGGCAAACTGTTAAATCTAAATCTCATCTAATCTAAGTTGCTCATCTTCAAAAAATGCCCCAAGTTCCTAGTACATTTCTCCATTGAATTTGATTTCATTGCATTGCATTGTTTGCTTTAAAGTGTTTATCTGCCATGACTTCTCACTTCTTCATCACCTAGGGATGTAAATATTTGATTATTTTATTCTCACATGTGAGAATTAATCATTTCTGTAGGTTTTTCCTTGTTATGATAGAAGACTACTATTTCTGCCCAATTTTGGTGAGATTTGTACATCCAAAATACTGGGGGAAATAGTTATTTGGGC
>CAOKZL010004467.1:0-28346 GCA_948472985.1 Iguana delicatissima
CAACATCAGCCTCCCGTCAGATTTGGAACCCATTGTTCTGAACAACAAATGGGTGAAAAATCTGATCCAGCATTTGGGGCAAGTACATAGGCAGATGGCCACCCAGCTGGGCAAAAACCTCCAGAAAATGGACAAAAGACTGGGATGGGTGCATCATCCATGCCAGTGGGAAGAAGGGCAGCTTGTCCTATATAGAAATTTCTATAGGGATAAGTACTCTCTTGCCGCTAAATGGGTCGGCCCTGTCCCCATTGTAAAGAGAGCTTCTCCGGTGGTATAGTAGGTCAGTATACCAAGGAAAAGGGGAGATTGGTTTAAATTCTTTCATGTGTCCCAGCTCAAAGAATGGAAGGGTCAGCCGGTTGATCCTGCATCGGTAGTCACTCCCGAGCAAGAAGATCCTGGTGTCCAAGGACCTAACGTCAGCTCTTTGCTCTGGCAGACTTCCTTAAACTGTAAGGAGGTGCCTGCCATCAATTTGTCGGAGACATTTGTCTCCATATATGAAGCTTTCAATAACAGTTAAACTGGCTTTGTCTAGACAGGACGGAGAGGAGTGGCGCCCTCTCTAACTCCCAACTGATGTAAATAGTTCATGTCTTGTATTTATGTTTAGTATAAGTTTAGGTGTAGTAGTGACAGACTCCTGTATCTGTGTTCCCTACAGGGAGATGGAATGGGGACGTTCACATGGATTGTAGCCTTGTCTCTTTTAATTGGGAAAGCCGTTGGAGCCTCACCAGAATACACCCAGGTGTACACGGATTGGCAGTTTAACACACATGCCGTATGCCATTGGAACCCATAACCAGAGGTAGAAACAATGTTAAAAGGAACACAGCTGTTCCCTTGGTTTCAGAAAAGATGCCCCTTCGAATTGTCCACCAGTTTTTAGATCCGCTCTAACAAAAGGCTGAGTGCAGAGTTAAAAATGGCCCTTGCTGGTGGAGAAGTTAAAATCAACCCCAGTATGGCCACCTCCGTCGCTCCCATGACCGCCAGGGCGGTCCGGAGTGACCATCACCAAGACGCGCTAATTATACTCAGCTTCACCTTTGAAAACTGGCGCCCTACATGGGTATAGAAAACATACATGTTTCACTGTCAGAATGTCACCCAGATACCAACAGGTTGTAAGTTCTCCTGTTGGAAAATGTAGTGCCCTAGCTCAAAATCCACAATCCCCTCCTCCTGAACGCCAACTGGCTATGTACGTAGGTAGCTCCGTAGTCCGCAAGGACATAGAAATTGTTGCATACTCGGACGTCCAGCCCATAATAACCAAAATGATATTAAATTTCACAGTTGTTAATATTTCCAGAGTTATTCCAGCACGCCAGCCTTACCTGAAACTGGCATGGACGCAGTGGGAACACTGGGAGAAACGGTGGCTGTCATTCTCCCACCCACACACTTGCCCTAAGCAAAATATCCTAGGGACCGCACTAGGAGGAATTGGAATTGGTGGCACAATTATTAATGCTATGGACAACGAGGTCCTAGCTAACAAACTAGGCGTAATTGGCACAAAAACAAAAGACATAGGTATATCCTCCACTGCTGGGCTAACTGACCTAGCGAGAGGAATGGATTTGATAAGTCAATTACTTCCACAGTGGGTTGGCGTCGAGCGAGACATAACATCTGACCTCGGCCATGTTATACAGAACACGACCCACAATCTGTCAGTTGCAATGCAGTGCACGCAACTACAGAGCAACGTGATCACCTTTGCCGCTCAGGTGATCCAGGCCAGCCTCCTGGGATTACTACACCCTGAGATCCTGAGCCTGCTAAGAGAGCGACATTTGGAATCTCTGGAACATCCTGCCGCTTTGGCACAGATATGGCACGCCACGTGGCAGAGCCTAACTCTCACGGTGGATGTTGCCCATGAATGGATTCTGGATCCGGTAACTTTACATCCAGTATCCCATTTAGGGCTCCCTCTCATAGCCGCCAATGCCACCTTATTACCCCCACAGCTGTACCATTGGTCCAATGGTATGCACTTCTTTGATTTGTCTGGATGTCTATTCCACCGTCGTTGGGTGCAGTGTTTCTGCAATATGGATAGTTATAGCCGCCGCAACCTTTCTACTTATGTATTGGTACCTGTCAACACCACAGTCATGGCCCAAATCAATGAGTGCTTTTGTCTACAGACCCCATGTACTAAACTGACAGTACTACCTAGTGATGCAACTGTAAGGGTAAGCCGCACCCCTGGGAATCCTTGCTTCTGTTCACAACTGGTTCAGGATTGTTTTGGTCAAGATTTCTATCTCCACAGGGAGATACAAGACTACATTTTGGAAACAGCATACGCACCCACGGAATCCGAATTAGTCGGTTTCCATCTGGAAAACGAGATTCCGGTGTCTTTATGGCTCAGGAACCTCACCAGCTTAGCGCAAAGAGTCAAGAAGATCTCGCACTCCCTCCAGCAAATCACCCTGACAGTTAATCATTCAGCTCAGGTGGTTGTCAAAACATCTGAGGAACTAGAAGCCACCTCCAAACACTCATGGTGGGACACCCTTACATGGTCTTCCACAGGGCAAGTGATAGCTCACTTTGCTCTACACTCCCTGTGTGATGAATGAATGGGTTCTGGTTGAAAGGTATGTTCCTGAACCAAAGAAAATGGCCACGCGTGTTGCATTGCTATGAGATGGATTTGGACTGTGAGGCAAGGATTCTTTGGACTGTGAAATTGAGAACTCATGGAATGCTGATTTGGTCGGAGAAGAAAGTTTGCAAAACAATAAGGAATTGGCACGAACAGGGTATATTCCAAATTGCACAGACTCATGAGTGTGGCTTGCTTAATTGCCATTTGATGTTGCATACAATGCATACCCTCTTTGATTCAGATGTTTAGTCCACCTCCAAGAATTCACGTTATTCGACGGTGATCTATACCTTTATTAAGAAAACAGTTAAGTTCATATGTGCAAAGTCAGAAAGAACTAAGAGCTGTAAAAGCCTGGTTGAGCACACCTTCAGACTGGCAGCGCTGACCCTACCCTGCATGGCTGAAAACTACTGAGGCATTTGATACATAGGTCTGATGCATAGTACATTTCCTGACAACATAAAATATGAGCTATTCTTCTATTAGCTTCTTTCATTAGTAAGGTACATAATGATATGAACTATTGTTTTAATTGCTTGTTTGCCTTTACACAATGAAAGTCCTGGAACCCTGGCAACCATCAAAACATGTCTTTTCCTCAAGAAATGAGAAACATGAGTATAAAGAGAGGAAGATTTTCAGCTTCTCTTTATGGCTCTTCGACTGCAGCACCGGAGTCATCCACCCTTTCGAGGACACCTGATCAATGTTCGGCGAAAGGACCGTTTTGTGAGTATGTTACTATGAATGTGTGTGAGTGAAAGAGCTCTTGATACTTATGTGATTCTGTATTTTATGTCTCAATAAATGTTACATGAATAGTGTTTAAATCCAGATCTGGTTTCCTACGTGTCTTGATTGAAATCCTATAGTCTAAGGTGGCTAAACTTCTCTCTGGATAAAAAGTATCAAAAATCTCGGTGCATGACACCTGATCATCTTGGTCACGATACAGTTGATACTTGCCATATGTTTAATTGGCCTAGCACTGTGGATTAAGCGACAGGTACTTCAGCTTCAAGCTAACTGCTTTTATTGAGAACCCAAGGTGCATTCCCACTTGTTGTAAATAGTTGAAGTGTGAGTGGTTTTTGTGTTTTGAAAAATGTAATGTCACGATTGATGTCAAAGGCCTATCTGAAGGCAACCAATCTTTAGGTCTTCCCTCAGAATCCATCTTATATTTATGAGGTAGTGATACTGTTGATTTGGAGCCAACATCAAGCTAGCAGCGCTATTTGGTGGACTACCACAAGCCGTCAGGAGATATCATCAGGCCTGGAGAGTCGCTCTTGCACCTGAGCAGGAAGGGGGAATGTGGAGAGCTGCTGCCCCGCAGGAACTCATCCTGTAGAGGGAAGGGAGGCAGACATGAGTTTGGCTACTTGTCTGCTAACTGGAGGCCTTTCCTTGTTCTGGAATGCCTTTAGATGTGTGATACCCACCTTAAAGCTGGTAGATTGATGCTGGCACTGAATTAGCAATCTCACTCCCGTCTCAGCCTTCCTAAGGCCAATACAGCTACAGACTGAGGAGCTATTTAAGTCCCCGCTCCCACGAAGTCTTCTTGGTTATGGTGAGCCAAACATTTCAAATTTGAATCCAGTTCCCAGTAGGCCTTGAGCCGGCAATTTGCATTTGTTATATACATTGGCCGCTAACAATATCAGTCTTCCGCTAAATAGCTAGAGGTCGACGGCTCCAGAGAACCCGAACGACTCTTGGACCAGACCATCACCCCCAGATACCGCGGGAGGGGTGAACTCCAAACTACTGCAGTTCCAGCTGGGATCCCTCACGAGGAGGTGGCTCGAGCCCCCCCCCGACGCTGCTGTGGGACCCAGGGGGGTGATTCAGACAACCTCCAACGGACTTTAAGGACTGTTCTACCATCACCCCCACTTCCAAGAACTTTTGCCTTTCCAAATGGATACTTCCACCGCCCTACTCCTGCAAAGAGTTAGCATCCTCAGCCAACTTACCTCCAGGTTTGGGACTTTTTGCTGTTCTTGCTCCGCTACCTGGATGGACTCTTGTTTTGCTCATTGGTTCCAGTTACAGACTTTTCCTGTCTCCAAGGGGGGGGGGTGCCGAGACTGCGCAATTACGGACCTCTACTGTGATCTACCCCGGGCATTGGACGGATGTAGTATCACCCAATTCAACAAACCCTCAAACTCCTCTATACCGCTACTACCTTTATTTTCTATAGTTACTTGTGTGATTGTGTTACATACACTGTTTGCCTACATTTAATAAAATCACTGTTATTCTTTCATATTTGGTGTGCTTCTTGACTTGGCCTGACCCCGTAGACATTGGGTTAAAGATTCCGCTGCATTGCCCTGCTTCTCGCTTTGCTAAACTTGTGGTCTGGGCTAATTTTCCCCACTAATATTCGAGCACGTTTGGAGTCCCTCGCGGGACCCCCAGTAAACAGGGTAACAGAGGCATGGTGGCATCCCATGGTTTTATGCTGCACATGGTGATGACAGGGAGAAAAATGAGGTTACCAGAGGCTTTCTGGATTGACACCAGCCTACCTTCTGACCTAGAACCTGTCATTCTGAACAATGAATGGGTTAGGAATTTGATTCAACGAATAGGTCAGATCCATAAGCAAGTAGCCGCCCAGCTAGGGAAAAATCTCCAGAAAATGGACAGGAGGTTAGGATGGGTATACCTCCTTTGCCAGTGGGAAGAAGGACAGTTAGTCTTATATAGGAATTTCTATAAGGAGAAGCACTCCTTGGCTGCAAAGTGAGTAGGACCAGTCCATATTGAAAAGAGAGTCTCCCCTGCTCTATATCAAGTGCAAATTCCTCACAAGAAGGGAGACCGTCTTAAGTTTTTCCATATTTCTCAACTCAAAGAATGGAAAGGGAGACCAGTAAATCGCAGCCAGATATCCCTTCCTGAGTCACCGGAGGAGTTCCTGGGGAAATCCAATGTGGATGTCTTAATTCCCCAGCAATTGCTCAATTACCAGGAAATTCCAGAGATTGATTTGTCTGAAATGTTTGCATCTGTCTACTCGCCCTTTGAATTGAGGTGAAGAGTTCAGAAGGGACTAGGAAGAGCAGGTTGCTCAAGTCCCTTTTCTTTCCTTCCCTTGTTCCACTTATTTCTGTAAATGAGATTTTGGAGTGGTATTTACAAGCCCCATGTTCTGTGTTCCCTACAGGGAAACAGGATGGGCACTCTACTCTGGATCTGGATATTACTGGGAAATGTAGTGGGAACTGCTCAGATTAGCATGTATCCTACTCAGTTCATCACTGACTGGGAATATAATAAACAAGCGACCTGTCAGTGGAATTCTTATATCGGAGTAGAGGAAAACTTGAGAGAAATCAGAATGCTTCCATGGTATAAGCAAAGGTACCCTGTAGAAATTTACACTCATATCCATGTATATCAGAAAATGCAAGTTAGTACCGCTTAAAGCATTAGCATCCCAGGCTTAGTGGAGTGAATTCTCACCCTTCCAACCCCCATTTGCACCACATACAGGTTCACTGTATGTGGATATAAAGGAAGAGAATCCTTCAGTCATTATAGAAGCTTCTTACAAACTCTGTCGGCCATCCTGGAAGTGGAAAATAGCTTTTCTGACTTGTACAAACGTTACTCGTACTCCCACTAATTGCAATGTTTCTTGCGATAGTATACTCTGTCCACATATTCCTTTTTCCAAGCCCCAACCTGCAAATTCTCCACCGATGTATATAGACAGCACTGTAATTCAAAAGGATATTGAGGTCTATGCATGTTACTGAACGCAACCTATCAGCACTATGATTGTGCTTAATTTCACCATAGTGAATGTCTCTATATGTACCTCCATGTGCCTTACCTATATGTGCCCCTTTTTTAAAAATAGCATGAACTCAATGGGAACATTGGGAGAAGCGTTGGCTCTCTTTTTCACATCTTCAGTCACGTAATAAAAGGGATACTTTAGGTGCAGTGTTAGGAGGTGTAGGAACAGGCGGAGCAATCCTTAATGCTATAGACACAGAGGTGTTAGCCAATAAATTAGTAGTAGTTTATACTAAAACTAAAGACATAGGAGTCTCTTCTGCCATGGGACTCACCAATCTAGCATGTGGCATAGATTTAATTGGACAATTAATGTCACAGTGGGTGGGGGTAGAAAGAGATATTATAGGGGAATTAGGAACATCCTTGGTTAGGGACATCCAGAATTTGTCATTAGCAACTCAGTGCGCACAATTGCAGAGCAACATAATTACTTTCTCTGCTCAAGTAATTCAATCCAGTCTCATGGATCTGTTACATCCCGAAATTCTAAGTCTGCTCAGGGAGAGGTATCTGGACTCCCTACAACACCTTTCCTCATTGATTTGAGTAAAACAGGCTTCATGGCGGAACTTAACACTATATGTGGAAGTCCTTCATGAAAAGGTTTTGAATTCAGTAAAATTAAACCCATTATCTTATCTTGGACTTCCTTTGGTTCAGACTAATGCCACTCTCCTCCCGGAGAGGCATTTTCACTGGTCCAATTAAGCACATTTCTTCGATTTAACGGGATGCATGTTTACCAGACAATGGGTTCACTGTTTTGACAACCTACAGGGAATTTCACCACAAAACGACACTGACTATTGTTGCCCTGCTTTCTGGGGATTCCCAACAGCTGTCAAAATTATCTCTTCTGGGGAAAATTAGCTCTGAGCACTGCTTTAGCAGTGCAAAGAGGGCAGGCTAATTAAGGATCTTTAACCCAATGTTTACGGAGTCAGCCTCAGCCAGAAGTTACACAAACTGTTCAAATTTAAGTATTTTATTGGCATAGATGTTAAAATCCATACAATCACTCAGCTGCACTCACTCCAACAAGCATAAAAGACTATAGGAATTTAGAAAGTGGTGAAAATTAAGAGAGAGAGAGACATTAGGGTTTCGGGGTAATACTGTACCAATCCAGAAGCCTTCAGCTGAGAGAAAACTAGCGAAAAGCCAATCTCAGCCACGCCTTTTGAGACTGAGGAGAGCTTAGCAGCCTCATGGTTTGCGGGTCTGGGAGAACTCCAAAATGGAGGAGGAAGGGGGCCTAGTTATAGAGCTGACCCATGTCCTGGGGACCAGATGGCTGCATTTTTATGAAGATGGATTTCAGCTTTGTAGGTCAAAGAAAATACAGCCAGGCATCCTTGTAGTTTCCTACAAGATGAGTTTCTCATCTGGAGATGCATACCTCAAGGTGTCACATTCCAGGCTGTTTGCATTGTTTATTTGTTCCCAGAGACCTATTGTCTCCTGCTCACTGCTGAAAATCCATTCAAATGGCCTATGAGCCATTAGCAAGATTCATCTAGGATGCGTGACAGAAAACAGGCTACTCTTTGATCTATCTCCATAGCTCCACTACCTACGTGTCCTTCCAGTAGATCTCTATGGCTCACTATGTTTGATATAAAATAATTAGGACCCTCAGGACATAGTTTTTAGGTGGGTTAGGTGGGTAAGACTATCATATTGTTCCGGTGAATGCTTCTGTGTTGGTCCAACTCAATCAAAACTGTTTTTGTTTGAGAACCCCTTGTACCAATGTATATATCTTGCCCGGTAATTGTGTCATCAACATTAATAGGACAGCAGGGTATCCTTGTTTCTGCCAACAACACGTCAAGGACTGGTTTGGACAAGAATTCTATTTGAAGGAAGCCATTAAAGATTACATATTGGAGGCTGAATACTTTTGAGTTAAGGGGGTTTCCTTTAGAGGATGAATTAAAGGTGTCTAACCGATTTAAATAAAAGAGTTCACGAAGTATCACACGAATTGCACCACCTTGCAATCAAGGTAAACCATACTGCTCAACATATTATCTCCATCTCTAAGGAACTTGCAGAAGCAACACATCGGTCCTGGTGGGACACCTTTACGTGGTCTATCAAATAACGCGCCAGAGGCATTCTTGCCATCAATAGAAAAAACTCACAGCCAAAACAAGGCAGCAGGCTAACAGTCTTTATTGCGGGCAGTAAATCAAGCAAAGGCGATTAAGTCACAGCGTAGCGAGCCATCTCTAACAGAGTAGAGAAAAAGGGACAAGAAGCACAGCCTGTTCAGAGACCGTGTTTTTAAGTATACATGTTCAACAACAAGGAGCTTTTCCAAACCATAACATGAGCCCACAGCTGCAAGAACCAGACGGCCTTGGTACATTCAGCTTTCACATGGGAAACACTCTATGTAGCTAGTCTAAACAACTACAAGCAGCTTTGCTTTCTCACCCTCTGGTGGTGGGAAAATGTGCAGCCAGGAGTAACAACACATCTCGTATTGTGACACTCCCCTACTCCTTGCGTAACATTTTCAGCCACCATGCACTGGAGACTCTATCAACCCCAGTTTGCTCACGTGTTGACCAAATGCATTAGCAGGAAGTGGTTTAGTAAACACATCAGCTACGTTTTCTTCTGAAGACACATAGGTAAGGGACACTTTTCCTTCTCGTACATATTGTTTCACATTGTGAAATTTGATGTCAATGTGGTTTGATCGAGAAGACACCCGGTCAGACACTGCCATTTGAATGCAGGCTTGTGAATCACAACATATTTGTATTGGCAATGGCACAGACACATGCAGGTCTTGTAGTAACTGCAAAAACCAAACCAACTCAGTACAGAGCGCAGATAGGCTCACAAATTCTGCCTCTGCAGTTGATAAAGCAAGACAAGACTGTTTTTTAGACTTCCAGTCGATTGTTACACCACTGTATTTGACAAGAAAACCAGTTGTGCTTTTGCGGTCCACAATATCCTCAGCAAAATCACTGTCTGATGAACAGACAAGGTTTGGCATCTGATCAGGACAAATGCTTAGGCAATAATCAAGGGAACCTTTTAGGTACCTTAGTACACTTTTCACACCCTGCCAATGATATTGGGTTGGCTTAGCACACGCTCTGCCCAAAATGTTGACACTTAGAGCAATGTCAGGCCGGCTGGTACCAGCTAAGTACAAAAGGCTCCCAATGACAGACTGATACAGGTGTACATCAGGAAATAATTCCTCACAGATATTTTTCAAAACACCTGGCACCATTGGAGTTTGTACCGGATTGCAGTCAGACATTTGACACAATTCTAACAGTTTTACAATCTTTTGTTTCTGACACAGCAGAATACCATTTTCAGTTCTCTGTACTTCAATTCCAAGAAAGTTCTGTACTAGGCCTAGGTTTTTCACCTGAAACTTTTTCCCCAGCTCTTTCTCAAACACTTGTGCTTGTTTTTGTGTAGCACTGACCAAGAACAGATCATCCACATATGCAAGGAGAATTTCCAAACTCTCCCCTTTCCCCGAACATATACACAGGGATCAGCAAGGCTTTGTTTGAACCCGCACCCTAGCAGGGCATTGTGTAAACAAATATTCCAACACCTGGCAGATTGCCGTAACCCATAAAGCGATTTCTTCAAAAACCAAACTTGACTTTCTCTCCCCTCAACTACAAACCCATCAGGCTGAAGCATGTACACTTCTTCCTCCAAATCAGCATTGAGGTAGGCAGTGGAAATGTCAAAGTGTGTGATAACAGTTTTTTTCTGAGCTGCTATGGAAAACACCAACCTGATGGACTGTGCTTTCACAGTCGGGGAGTAGATCTGATCCAGATCACTGATATCTTGCAAGAACCCGCGTGCCACTAGGCGCGCTTTATATTTCACATGTCCATCAGCAGTGGGTTTCAACTTGTAGACCCATTTGCTGTCAAGTGGCTTCACACCCTTGGGCAAATCACAAAGAGAATACACATCATGCTGAATAATGGAATCCATTTCACTCTGCATTGCATCCCACCAGGGTTCTGCCTGTTGCTCAGGCATTTTCACAACATCAGCAAAGCACTGAGGCTCACAGTTTACAGCACACACACGAACTGCAAGAGACTCAGGGGAAAAACGTTTAGGTGGAATGCCTTTCGTTTTTCTTTGAGACCGTCTGGGGATGGGACGATCCTGCAAAGGCTTGTCCCTGTCCTCAGCACTGCGAGATCTCTTCACTGAGCCCTCGCGTTCTCTCTCCCCTGTGCAAGACCCTCGCACATCACTTACAGCTCTTCTCCTCCACGTACCTCTCTCCTCTTCTGTTTTGACCCTTGAGGAACTGGGAGCGGAGGCTGGGAGTGGAGCAGAGACTGAAGGCTGTACTGGCTGAGAAGCTGGCAGACCAGCCACAGGGAGAAAAACTTCAGACGCTGCCTGAACACGCGACCAATTAACGTGTTCCTCAAAAGAGGCATTTCTAGACACCACACAGGAATTGCCACCAGCATAAAAACGATACCCTTTGCAGTTGGGCTCATAGCCAACGAAGCCCCTTTCCTTCTTTGCCCCTTGGGGATGTGCACCCAAGCAAAACTCCCAAAAACTCTAAGATGTGCAATGGAAGGTTGTTTACCAAACAAACATTCATAGGGAGTAGCATTAACCACAGAACTCCACAGCCTGTTGTGTATGTAACAGGCAGTCAGAATTGCCTCACCCCAAAAACTCAGAGGCAGATCTGCATCAAGCAGCAAACTATGCATTTGAGTCTGCAGAACCCCTGCATTCCGCTCAGCCACTCCATTTTGATGAGGAGAATAGCTGGCAGTCGTTCTGTGAACAATACCTTGTTTTTTGATCCATTGTTGCAAGTTCTCCGACAGGAATTCCATTCCTCTGTCGGTTTGAAGCTTTTGCAGGGAATAACCAAATTGCCTTTCAACCAAGGAACACCAGTTCTTGAGAACTTGACACACATCAGACTTTTGTTTCAACAAATAGCAGAAAATGAACCTGCTAAAATCGTCTACGAGAATGACGAAATATCTAGCTCCCCCTAGGGAGGGTTTACTCATAGGACCCACAATATCACAGTGTACCAACTGAAATGGGGCGGTTGGTACACGAAAACTAACCCTCGGTGCTGGGAGTTGTTTAGATTTAGCTTGCTTGCAAATAGCACAGTCAAGAAAAACATTACAAGGCTTCAAAGTACACCCTTTACAACAACCAGCAAGCCTCTTTAACACAGGAAAGCTTGCATGTGCTGCGCGCCGGTGGAGGAGATGAAGGCACTCATCATGTTGTGGGACATTGCCATACACATTACACACAGTGTGTCGTGGCTCAAGAAAGAACAGCCTCACTTCTCGTGTAGCCACAGCACATACCACCCCATCTTTGAGGATTTTACCTTGCTTCCCATAGAACTCAACCTTGAACCCTGACTCTGTTAGTTGCCCCACAGAAAGCAAACAGAAATCAAGAGAGGGAACAAACAAAACATTTTTCAAACCCATGTCAAGGGAAGGGACAAAAGCTACACCTTCGCCACAAACTTTAGCCTTTGTCCCATCTGCTAATGTCACAGTGGAAACACTGACAGAATCCAAACAGTCAAATAAATCTTCAGAAATTGACCAGGTGCTGGGAACAGCCGCTGTCTAGAAGCCAAACGGAATCACCTGCCTCCTCAGAGTCCGAAACAGTGTCCGCAACAGCACCTCCCACAGCAACAGCAACTCTCAGCCACCCTCTGGTCCGACCTCCTCTGCCTCCTCTGCCACGGCCCCTGGCACCGGCGCCTGTGAAGCTTTGCTCCCCTTGCTTCAGGAGCGGGCAATCACGCTTAAGATGAGAAGCAGACCCACAGCGAAAGCACCTTCGCACAGCATGGGCTCTCACCAGCCCCTCCTGCCTCGCCTCAGCAGCCGGAGAACTCTTCCTCCCGGCACAGGCCTCTGTTGCTGGGGCCGTCTGTGTGGGAGTCACTGCATTCCTTGCGCGCTTTTCCTCTTCTTCCAGCAGACGGGCAGAAACCAAGGGAACGGTTAACTCCCTCTCTGGCATGGATTGAAGTGAGGACACCACCAGATTCCAGGAACTATCAAGAGAATTCAAGATGCAAAATACCTTGTCACTTTCAGGCAACACTTTGCCTCTCTCCCGAAGTGACGAAAACAGCTCTAACATCTCAGCCAAATGCTGCCTCACCGGGACACCGGGGGCCAGTTTCATCCCATATAAACGGGCGCACAGGGCGTACTTGGCGGCTGCTGATTGACTCAAAAACAACTCCCGCAGCCTCGCCCAGGCTTCTCGAGGGGTGGCAAGATCCCTAATATGCGTGAGCTGGTCATCCTCCACAGCCAGAAAGAGGACAGACATGGCACGCCTCGTTGCAGCTGCTATCTCCGCAGCAGTCCCCTGCAGAGTCGGGGAGCTGTGAAGGCACCCACAACCCCTCAGCTTGCAAATACTTTTCCATGCGAGCTGACCATGCCAAGTAATTAGTTGCATTTAGCTTAATGAGAGGCAGGCCCCCAGGCACAACATGAGCCATTGTAAAAACACTTCAAAAAACACCTCTCAAAACCATCCTCTGCTACCATATCAAATAACCCGCCAGAGGCATTCTTGCCATCAATAGAAAAAACTCACAGCCAAAACGAGGCAGCAGGCTAACAGTCTTTATTGCGGGCAGTAAATCAAGCAAAGGCGATTAAGTCACAGCGTAGCGAGCCATCTCTAACAGAGTAGAGAAAAAGGGACAAGAAGCACAGCCTGTTCAGAGACCGTGTTTTAAGTATACATGTTCAACAACAAGGAGCTTTTCCAAACCATAACATGAGCCCACAGCTGCAAGAACCAGCCGGCCTTGGTACATTCAGCTTTCACATGGGAAACACTCTATGTAGCTAGTCTAAACAACTACAAGCAGCTTTGCTTTCTCACCCTCTGGTGGTGGGAAAATGTGCAGCCAGGAGTAACAACACATCTCGTATTGTGACATGGTCATCCACCAGTAGTGCCATTGTCCAATGGGCACTTCATCCATTAATGGTTATTCTAGTGTTCTGGATTGCCATGGTGGGGTGTCTCCTTGTACTAGCCTGTTGGGTTAGGAGACAGATTTTAAGGCTCCAAGTAGGACAGTTAAGTCTCAGTTAATTGTTCTGATTTTTACTTATATAAGGGAAATGGGTTTGGGAAATTTAAGGGTCCAGACAGAGCCTGGACCAACTAAAAAATCTTGGGAGTAAATCCCAAAAGTTCTCTGAGGTAGATTGGGCCTCCAGAGTTAGTCCCAGTACCCTGAGTATAGCAGTCTTGCCATGGTGATTTTGAGTTTGAGAGTTTTTTTGTAGATACGCTTCATGGGAAATTTGCATATGCCCTTAAGGTATTAGCATATTCACTCTCCCTCTGTTTGAATGTATGGTAGCTCAATTGCTCCCCTTATGTCCAGAATTTGGTACAATACAAGCGTGTTAGCAGTTTTGTGAAGTCTATCTTTTAACAAGGAAGGTTGCCTCTGCTCTTCAAGAGCAAAGAGCTGAAAGTCCAGAGTTTAACCCAATTCAAGCCGAGAAATGTCCATTACTCTTACATCAGTAACTTATGTGTAGGTGTTCAGAACAAATGGAAAAACTGAATGAAGCACAGTCTGTGACCACAGGGTTCATGCAGGGTGTGGCTTATCAGATAACTGAAGGACCGGTCTGGCTCAGAATTGCAACTCACCCCTGGAGTGAGATAGGAGTAATAGGAGTCCAGATAGGAGTAATGCATTGGCCAGTTAGGATGATTCAGTTCCTGAAAAAACTTCTGTGTGACCACTTGGATGGACTATAATCTTCCCCATTCTTAAACCTTAAAACAAACCAAGGGAAGCTTTTCCTAGAAAATTTCCAACTCCCATAATGTCTGTTGGCCTATTCATGATTGGGTAATTGCATAATTGCTATTAACCTAATTGTCCAGATATTTTCCCTAAATTAGGTGGTGAGGAACCATTGGAACCGAAAGAGTCAACTGGGCACCAATGGAAGCCTGATGACACCACCTAGACATTCGACCTCGATTCCAGATGAATCCAAAGGAACTATGGGAGGGGGGTGAAAATACGATATTTTTTATTAACCATCAGAACTGTTTGCCAGTCTCCAGAACTGTTACCACGATCCCTAAGAATGGACTTACGTTATTTTGCCATTTTCATTTTCCTGAAGAAGCTTTAGGACTGGGGGGGGGGTGACACAAATACCACCAGTTTTTGAAACAAGGACTGTAGACTGTTTGTGGCTGCAGTTATTTTTTTTTCTATGTTAATATGGAGTGACCCTGTAATTGCATTATCTGCGTTATGCATTTGTCCTGCTTTATTGTTGCCTGTGCTTTGTTGATGCTTCTCCATTGGTGAGAGCAATTTTTACAGTATACTTTATATTGCATTGGTACGAATGTGCTTAGGGAAAGTAGAACTGTAATCAACAGGATCTCTGCACTCTTTTCTCTCTCCTTTGTCAGAACCTCAGTCGCTCTTAATGGTGTACTGCAACTTTAACTGACTTCCACCCTATATCACTGTTAGGAATCCTACCTTCAATCTGGCCCTGTAAGATTTAATTGGAAAACATATGATTTCGTACAATCATCATTCATTTTCATCCATTTCCATTTTCGGGAGGGGGAAATTGTTGCCTCCTTGGTAAACCCTGTCCCGGAGTCTACAACTTTGATATGAAACATAATCTAACCCACCAGAGAGGTCACCTGGATGAGCACATAGGCAACAACGGTCGTATGATTGGAAGAACCAGGTCAGGCCAGTAAACTCCCCTGTCATGTAGCCACAGGAGACCTCAAGCTGTGCCAACCCATGGTGGACAAAAGGTCCTCAGCCTTTAAGGAGCCAATTTGAAGGGATTAAGAGTTTTTTCCCACAAAGTTGGGCACTGGAAGCAATAAAATCTTATCAGACAAGGATCATCTACATAAACTCAAACTGCTACCCAAAGTGGCAGAAGATGCTGATACTTGGGTGACACCTTGTTATCTTCCTATATCAAAGAAGGTGCCAGTGTGAAGTTGTTTTCTGTTGCTGTCCCTTTTGTGAAGTTGTTTTCTGTTGCTGTCCCCAGGAGAGGATTTGCCCTCAAGGTAAATTTTTCCTACAAATAGTCCCCGTTTTTGACTAGTTCTTTGGCTACCTCCCAGTCATACCAACTGACCGCTCCCCCCTCCCGACAGCCACACGATCCCTTCAGCATCTCTTCGCTGAGTTCCATTTCTTTTGCTACTTTCCGGACCGAGGACTTCAGGAAAAGGTGCAGTATCACCCAAACCATGAATCCTTTAATAATCCCACTATCTTATTTCTACTTTTTATTTTTCTTTAGCCCTTGGATGTGTGTGTGTGAGAGTGTATGAGTTAATGTGTGATATTTTCGTTCAGTAAAGTTATTCATTGAATCTTTTTGTGTGATTTCTGTCTGGGCCTGACCTCGTAAAACTGGGTAAAAGATCTCACTAAGTTACCCTGCCTCTCACATTGCTATTGTGCTCTGTTGAGTTTTCTTTCCCCATCACATGGAGCATATTAAGGAGTCCCTCGGGGATCAGGTCGGTGCTGACATAGGAAATGGCCAGCTGAAATCTTGGAATGGTAGACACACGAGTGCTTGTGAATCTGTGTGTTTGAGCCACAGGGCTATTCTGTTGGGTTGGAATTGTTCCCCCTTTCTATCTTGGTCCATGTGTGGCAGCTGCCCCTATCTAAGGATAGAACGCAAGGGCTGCGTACATGGTTGTCCCAGGAATCACATCCCTAACTTGGGGACTATCGTGGGTTGGAACTCTGAGCGCTAGGTTGCTAGACCAGGTTCAGCTTACACACACACAGTAGTGTAGGCACACGCTACCACAGGGAGTATTCCAAAACAAAATGGGTGGTGAATCCCGTACAGCAGGAGCGTGGGTGATGAGTTCCAGACTGCTATTAAGTATAGGTGCGGGTGGTGATTCCTGACCTAAATCAGGGTTTTTAAAAAGTTTTCCCCAAGGTAGAGGAAGGCACCCCTCACCCAAAAAACTAACTTAGGGATGATTCAGTTTGGTTCCTCTCCCTCTTCCCGTGCTGCTTGGCCAGGCGGCAATGTAAGTTCCTTTGGGTTCGTGTTGCCCCTTCATTGCTAGGCGAAGTCTAGGTGGAGGTTTTCCCCCAGAATCAAGGTGATCTTCCAAGTCCCTGAATCATACTCTCTGTCCTTTTGCCCTAAGCGGTCAAGACGGAAGGCTGGGCTTAGACAAAAGAGACATTTTTGGGCAGGCTGTAGATTGGTTTCTAACCTTCTTTCTTAGAAAAGGTTCTGTTAGGTTTGTCTCCCTAGCATCCCCCCAGGGGTCCCAGTGATCCTTCCCGTCCCTATAGACCTGGTCCTGCTTGAGCTTGTTAGCAGTGATAGTTTTGAGGATAGATATGGAGGTGAAAAATCTCCTGCAGGAGGAGAAAGTTACTGGGAAGTTGGAGCGTTGGGTCATCCGTACAGGGAAATGTCCCTGGAAGGACTCAAGCTTCCAGACCACTGATCCTTTCTCATCCCTGAAGGAAGCTTATTCCAAAGCTAGGACGTCGAAGACCCTTTTGGGGCCTTCCAAGGACACTCTGGCAGCGTGGGGACTGTGGCTTGCTGCAAGGGATGCATCAAGTGCCCTGGTAGCATCTAGAGCCCAGAATGGAGAGTTAGAGAAAGAGAATGCCCAGCTTCAGGCCAAGATTGAGGTCATGCAAGCGGACAAACTAACCTTTGCATCCATCGCACAAATGGCAGCTCAGAAACTTAGTGAATCAAATCTCCAAGCGCAGACTTGGAAGGAAAGGGCAGAAGCATTAGAAGAAGAATTAGCCCAATCAAAAACCATCACCAAATTCATGGTGAAGCAATTCAAAGAACAGCAAGAAGTCGTTAGCCATACAACTTGTCACAAAAGGGTGGAAGAGTTAGAGAAAGAGCTGCAAGCTCGGCAGGCAGTTATTTCAATGATCTGTCTGGAGTTTCTTCCTTCTCTTCCCCTTGCCACTTTAAGGGAGCCGCTGCCTGAAGACGCAGTGACTATGCACCCCTATAATCCTGACTGGGTTGAGAGTAATGCCCCCTTTCACCCAGTTGAGACCCGGTCCATGACCAGGAGAAGAGTGGTTCCCAGGGACAATGCAGATGACAGAGACAAGGCAGAAGAGACACAGGAAATTGAGACTAGAATCCCCTGGAAAGCCGTGGAGGCCAAGGCAGTTGCCAATCAGCTTAGCTCCATTAATAAAAACATGGGGATCATGTGGCTTAATGCCATGATCCATTCTCACCCCACAGCCAATGGCCAGGATCTCACCCAGTTGGCCTGGCTGTGCATGTCGTCTTCCAAACTCCCTACTCTACAGTCAGCCATGGCTGCTTGAGGGTCAGTGAAGTTGGATGCCCATGAATGGATGAGGGAAATAATCAGGATCTTGTGGCCCGGACAGAACGCAGAAGTCTTGTACATTATGGAACAGCAGGGACCAAAGGAGAACCGCAAAGCATATGTAGCCAGAAAGCAGCTTTTGGCTGTACTGGCCAAGAAGGTTCAAATAGCTTAGGGAAACTGGAACTTAAACAACACAGAGTTCAAGATACTTCTTTATGGAGGCTTGAACCATGAGACCAAAATGGCTTTGGGTCTCATAAATCCCGAGACAACAACATGGGATGACTTTAATGCCAATCTCCGGAGAATCTCTGACTTGTTCCGTGAAACTGGAGCTTTGATACCCCCACAGAAGTCCCACAGAAAGGAAGTTGGAAATTGGGAGCCCATACAGGAGGTAACTTACTCCAATTATGGACCTCATTCCAAATATAGGAAGTCAGCCCCCACTTCAGCTTCAAAAGGGAACTGGAATTTTTGACCTTCTATGAGACAGAAATACAGGGGAGACAGGAATCGTGGCATGCCCAAGACCCCCGAAGTTCACCAAATGGAGTGGGGAACTCCACACTCCAACCTCAGGCACCCC
This sequence comes from Iguana delicatissima, assembly GCA_948472985.1. NCBI lineage: Eukaryota > Metazoa > Chordata > Lepidosauria > Squamata > Iguanidae > Iguana > Iguana delicatissima. The sequence continues at coordinate 18,504 of CAOKZL010004467.1, forward strand.
AGTCCAACCCGGACAATGATGGTCCTCGAGAGCTGTCCGGAGGATATGATCCCACAACACAGATGTACTCTGCAGAAAGAGTAAAACTCTGGGGTGCCCTGAGAAAACTAGGACTATACATGAGCCAGTTTGATAAGTGGCCCACCATAGAGCTCATTGAGGTGCTGGCAAAACACTCCTGACTGGGAGGTGAGCAACCGGTGAGCGCAATGACCCTGAACATCCAGGAGCTCACCCAAAAGGCTGAGAGGCAGGCCCAAGAATTGGAGCAATTGAGGGCACAGAACAGCACCCTGCAAGCAGACAAATTGGTTCTTTCATCTGCTGTACAGGAAGCCCATGCCAAATTTGAGGAAATGTGGGAAAGCTACAATGGGAACAATGACTATAAGCACAGGACCAAAACTGAAGTGTGAAAGCAGAATTACAATTCCAGTAGCATAGCAACGGTATAAACTCCACTTCTTTAGTGGAACAAAAGCTAGTGGGAAGAGGCCTAGTGTGAGAGCACTTTCGAATGTACAGGCATTCAATTTACCTTATACAAAACACTGTCTTCAAAAGAAACAGTTTTATTTGTAAATGTTTCAAAGGGGATTTCCCTTTGAGTCTGTTGCATGAAAAACAACAAATGTGTCTTGTGCTACCTTGTTTTATTTGGCATAAGCTTTCATGGATGTCAGCTAACTTTATCAAATGCTCTTATACACATCATTGCTTTCTTGAACAGAGTATTCCTTTCCTCTTGATTCACCATGTTACCCCAAAAGGATGGAGTACCTTGAGATCCACCAGTAATGCCAGCATCTCCTTAAAAAAGGTGGGTGAATTAAAGCTCAAAAGGAGGCCTGCAAGAGAGGGATTAACTACAGAACTTTGTCTTGTCACCTGTGTATACTGGTACTAACTGTGAGACACCAGGTAAGAGTCAAATGAATGTTTTATTGGGGGATTCACTGACACATGCAAGAAATCAAGCAGTCGCATGAGTCATACAAGGTTACTAATGGGAAAGGAAAGAAAGGTTGGATAGAGAGAGATTTTTGGGTGTATAGGGTGATATTTACCAGTCCTGGAGTGGAAGATTGAAAAGAGGTGGCTCAACCACAAGAGTCTGAGGACAGCATGGAGGAATGAGAATCTGTGGTGCAGTATGATGCCCAAAGTACTAGCAAAATGCTGGGGTTGGAGCTATGGTTTAAAAACCCTTTACCTAACCTGACAGGGTGAGTGTAAATTACTCTTTGGCAGAATAAACAAAAGGGGTTTGGAACATACTGATTGTCTTTGGGTGATACAACATTGATGGGATTTCTGACAACTGCTTAATGTCTTGGGCCCTTTTTGCATGGCATTTGCCATGTGAAAGGATGCCTGGAGCGTTGCACGATTGTGAGGAGCAATCTGCATGATGCACTCACAATTGCGTGACGCTCCAGGGTAGAGCAGGCGCCACTTGCACACTTTTCATTTTCAGCTTTCAGCCAAAAATGGTAACTATCGCGCATTGCTCCAGGGCCCCTCACACATTTGCCATGTGTGCAGAGCCTCCAAAGCCGTGGCAGTCACACTTCCTGCCCCAGCGCAGCCTGGGAAACTCCCAAGCTGCATTGCGGAAGGAAGAGGTGGGGCTCTTGCACTGCCTGCTCGGGAACAGGCAGCTCGTGCGGAACTGAAGCAGCAGGGACACGAGAGCCTCTCGCTGGAGGCTGCTCACGCGATCCCCGCATGCCAGCACCGAGAAAAGGTGAATTGTGGAAAGGGCCTTGATTGGGTAATATGAATGAGGAAGGTTTTGGTTGGAAATGCGCACAGCAGGGGTTCTTGCCTGCTGCAGCTGGGTGGTTTTGTTAACTATTGTATTCAAACGTTGGATTGTTGACAGGATTACTGAAAGTCTATTTACTCTGGGCTTTGCTGCTTAACTGTTCTTCACTTTATGACTTGGCCATCCTGAGGCCATCCTGACTCAGCCCAGGCATACAGCCAGAGTCCTGTTTGCTGTATGCTTTCCAGCCATAAGTGTGCAATTTTTATATAATATTTCATGCCAATTTTGCTATCCTTCAGGATGAGGCATGCAAGCAGTCATAACAACCATATCAAAAACAATAATAACAAACTTGCAGCACCTTTAATAACATCAGATGTACACATCCATGTTCAGCAGTATCAGGTACAGATTTAAAAAACTGTATCTCCCTATTTAAGTCTGTTTAATCTCTAAGATCTTCAAGAGAGGCTCTTCTCTCTTTTTCCACACTATCTTCTTAGGCACTTTTGGTGGGAGCAAAGGAAAGGACCTTCTCAATGGCTGCTTCCAGACTTTGGAAATCCCTTTCTAGCCTAGGGAGGCTAGGTTGGTTCCCTCCTTGCTTGCTTTCCACCAGCAAGTAAAAATTTTCCTAGTTAGGAATTGACTTAGGAATTTTAATGGTTTACTGTTTTGATTTTTTTTTTTAAAAAAGGTCTTTCAGTGAACTTTTAGTATATACTTTAGTATATACCTTTATATACATTTTAGTTATGTTTTTGTTATGGTTTTACCAAGTTGTTCTTGGTTTTACCAAGTTGTCAGCTACCTGGAGTCTCAGTACTGGGGGAAAAATGAAATATGAATGAATGAATGAAATTAATAAACATGTTACAGGAAAAATAACAAACCTTGCAGCACCTTACACTAGGGCTGAAGAACACATTTCCTGTGGTCAAGAAGGTGATCTATTGGAGGCTACCTGCAGCTGAACATTAAGAAAACAGAAATAGTGACCACAGATGGTTTATGCAACCTTAAAGCAGATTATGAAGACAATGAAATAGTTCAAGATTTTCCATACTTGCTCAAACGTTAATCAGAATGGAAACTAGTCAATAAATCAGAAAAAGACTAGGGCACTTTCCAGAGCTTCCTTCTGTCCCTGCAGCATCCAGTAACAATGGTGGCAGTGGCTCTCCTGGGAGAGTAGTACAATAGAATGCTCTCCTCTGCACCAGCTGCCTCCAGGAACCAGGAAGCATGATGGCTATGCCTCTTCCTTCTGCAGTGTAGCCGGGCACTATCACAGGTTGTGCTGGGGCAGGAAGTGCAGCCATTATGCTTCAAGGAGCTCCACAGCAAATGTAAGTGCGGGCATGCAACAGGAGGGAGGTGTGATCACCGATCATTGATGAGAAAATCCTCTCAATGATTTGTGGTGTGATCACACTGCCTGGAGATGGGAGAAGGTCAGGTTGAGCATAAGCATCACCCCAGCTCCATGCTTCTCCCACCCCCAGTGTGGGATGACAATGTCCTGCAGAAAGGGTCTGTGACTTAGAAGAACAGTTATAAAAGAAATAGACAAGATCTTCAAGTGTAAAGTCACACCATTGAATACTAAAGTTAGGATTGTCCATGCTATCATATTTCTAATTTCTATGTATGGTTGTGAAAGCTGGACAGAGAAGAAAGCTGAAAGGAAGAAAATCAATTCATTTGAAATGCGGTGTTGAAGAAGATGTTACTCTAAAAGGTGGGGAACTTTGATGTCCATCCACAATGCCAGTATCTCCTTAGAATTTGGGAAATTATAGCTCTAAGGAGGCCTGCAAGAGGAGGGTAATGGCAGGATTTTTTCACCTATGTATACCAGTACTAACTGCAGAGATGACTCCAGTTAAAAGAGTATTTCATTGGGAATTATCAAACACAAAAGAAATCAGACACTCTCAAGAACCATACAAGGCTATCGGAAAATGAGGCAAGAAAGGTTAGCTAGAGAGAGATTGACTGGAAAGGATGATAGTTACCAATCCTGAAGCAGCGTGGCTCAGACAGTGAGTCTTAGTATAGCACAGATGAACAGAGAACTGGGCACTACATATTACATCCAAAGCACTACAGGTTACTGGGGTGGGAGCTAGAGTTTTTATAGCCTACTTTCTGCCCTGAAGGAGAGTGCATGGAAAAAGCCATAATGGTTTCCCCACAAAACTGACAAAGGAGTCTGGAATGGGCTGATTGCCTTAACTCTAGGTGACAAAACATTGATGAGAGTCCTGCAAATTTCTTAATGTTTTGGTCAAGTAAAATCAATGGCAAAGGTCTTGGTAGGATATGCTCATAGTAGGGTTTCTGATTGCTTCACCTGGGCAGTTTTTGCCTGCTATTATTTTTAGGAGTGCTCACAATAATTTTTGAAAGGATTATCCCAAGTGCACTAGCATTGGGCTTTTCTACCTAATCCTCTCTGGATTTATGACCTGATCCATGTCTTAGGTCATCTTGACCTGGCATATGCATACAGCCAATGCACTTTCAAACATGTGTTTCAGCCATGATATATGTCTGATTATGAAAATAGCACCTCCAGCAGAGTGGTGGTGTATGGTTTGGTAATAAAGAGTTCTACGGACACCCTGCACTGTTAAAAAGGCAAATGAATGGGTCCTAGAGTAAATCAAGCCTGAACTCTACCTAGAAGAAAAGATGAATAAACTTGTGCTTTGGCCATATTATGAGAAGACACGACTCACTAGGAAAGACAACAATGCTTGATAAGGTAGAAGATAGTAGGAAAAGAGAAAGACTACACTACTGACGAATAGACTTAATTAAGGAAGAGACATCCTTGAATCTGCAAGACCCGAACAGGGTGGTTGATGACAGAGTGATTTGGAGGTGTCTCACCCATAGGGTTGCCATAAGTCAAAATCAACTTGATTACAGTTAACAAGAACAATCCAGTGGAATCCACAGAAGAGACAAGAAACACTTTTCAAAACATGGTTATTACAACAGCATTTACTGAACATTTCTCCAGTAAAAGGTTCTAAAGTCCTGGTTCATAAATTTCTGAAGTTTGATTCTAAGTAGTCCCCAGACATCCTTAAGAGTACACGCAGGCTGAAACACATTAGACTTTTCTGATAAACAATCATCTTTTGATCATCTTGAGACAAGTTTCTTTTTTATTCTAAAGTGGAGCAAAAGCCAGTGGTGAATGGGAACAGAGGCAGAAGTGGGCAGGGATATGTCTTCTCTCTAAGACCTAAAACTCTGAGATTGTTTCCTTGTTTGTTTCTGTAGCAGACTACTGTGGGAGCCACTTATATCTACAAGAGCATGGAATAGATCAGAAGCAATCAGAATTTGCAAACTGAGGCCTAATTCTTGCTGGGGTAACTTTGAGTCTGGACTGTTCCACCTAGAGGTGGAGATTTTAAAGGCTGAATTCTCCTCCTTACCAGTCTCCTTCACAATAAAAAATAAAGGCCAGAATAAGGGCTCTAGCCTCGGTCTCTCCAGGATATGCTCTTTTCCCCCTACATCTGAGAAACCTTTTTTGTTGTTGTTGTTGTTGGAGGAACAATCAGTAATGCAACCCCAGGTGCCTCAGTTAAACAGGCATACGACTATGACCTCAGTGAGAACAAGGCCAGAACCTTCTCTATCTCCATCTTTAACTCTTAAAAAATATTTAGGGAGTTTCTCCACATGCTTTCAGAAAACTAGAGATGCTTGCTCACTTATGTATTGTACATAGCCTGAGCTCTGAGTCATTAAACAGTGAAATGTCAGTTTTATCAGACACTAAAGTTCTCTCTTTATCCACATATCAGAGTGCAGGAAAGACAGCCCTTCTCAGAGCTTTTTCAGTAATGGCTTTAAACTTAACCTTTGCAGATCAGGTGGTCTCTGGGGAGACCAAGGTAATTCAGAAGCCATTTTCATTCTGTATAGAGCTGTGGCTGCCAGTCTTTCAGAGATATGTCTACGTGGAGAGATTGTGAAAATCTTCTGTGATGGACTGGAGGCTGTCCACTGACGGCAGAACCTACTCAGGCATTGAGGCAACATTGCCAGGTTCAGATATGTGGGGGAACAAGATGTTTTTGTACAGGGTAGCCTGCAGTTCAGTAACATGATGGCATGTTTTGTAAGGCAATGCCCTAACAATGTATTCCTTTCTAGTTTTAGACTGCAGTCCTGAAATTTGTTGCTGTTGAGAGCCAGTGTAGTGTAGTGGTTTTAGTTTTGGACTAGGATCTGTTACCCTGTTTCCTGGGGGTCCCGGAAGGGACTCCAAAATGTGCTCAACTATAGGTGGGGAAAATTAGCTCAGAGCACTGCTTTAGCGTTATGAGAAGCAGGGTAACTTAGCAGGATCTTGTAACCCAATGTTTACGGGGTCAGGCCAAGCCAAGTAGCACACCAAGTTTAAGAATAATTGAGATTTTATTAAATATAGACAAACAGTGTATGCAACACACTCACACAAGTAGCTAAGGAAAATAAAGTTTGGAGTGGTTTAGAGGGATTTTGAGAGGGATTGTTGAACTGGGTGATACGACACCTGTCCTGAAGCTTGAGTTCATTGGTCTAGAGTCTCAGTACGTGGGACTGAGGGGACAGCTCGCCAAACAGAGCAGTAGCAAGCCTGGATGGCAGTCCAGAGCGATCCAGGCTTGCGCCGAAGCTCTGTTTGCAATGGCAATGGCATCTACTTGCTCAACGTGACTAGGCTTGGCTCTGGTCTTAGCTGAACTAGGTTATACTCTGGCCTTCGCCTGGTAGTGAGGGTTCCCAAACCAGTTAAAAGACAGAAATCAAAATCAATCCGAGGCAAGCACAGGCTACGCTTGCTCGTTGCCAGAGCAGACGTTGACGCTACCAGAGATTGTCCAGGATGGTTGGGCCTACGTATGCAAATATTCTATTAACATATGCAAATTGGAAACAATGCACCGGGAGCCAAGCATCTTGCCAATTATGTGGGTCTCCGGCCCTTATGGGGCGTCGGAGAGTGGACATACACTTTTGGAATACACAGCCGAATTGAGTTGCAAACTAGGGAGCGGCTAATACTGTTCTCACCCTAACAGTCCAAGCATGCAAAAAGAAAGGGGAGAGAGGTCTCTCCACGGCAGAAACCATTCTGGGCTGTAGGTCGGTACTCCAGAGTCAGACCCGGTTCTACTGAGAGGGTTGTCAAACCCTCCCTGACATGCCCATACTCCCCAGGGATGCCATTGCACAAGACCATCCCTCAATGTCAGGGATGGCTGGCGTCCCGGTTGGACTCATACCCCTCCTACTCCGGGTATCAGGGCTGACTCTGTAGGCCCAATCTACCTCAGGACAGGGGGACCTCGGGTCAGCCAACTCGTTGGTCTTCCACCCAAAATGGTGAAAAAGAAAGAAACAGCTAGCAAAGGAAAAAAGCAGGTTAAACAACACCAAGCAAGCAAAACTATATACAAAGTGAAACTATCTACAGAGATCGGGAGCCCAGAGGGGTCGCCACTCCACCTCCGCTCCGCAAACCAGGGGCCGTTCAACCGTTGTCGAACACCTCGTATATGGAGGCAAATGCCTCGGACCAATTAAGGACTAGCACTTCCTTGCAATGCAAGAAAGTCTGGCAAATTAGAGGGCTCACATTGGGTCGTTGGGCACTGGGATCTTCTGGCTCGGGGACGACCACCGAGGTAGGATCAGCTGGCTGACCCTTCCATTCCTTCAATTTAAAGTGGAGGCTGGCATCTAATCCAAGTGCCTCCTGAAGCATCGCATGTGTTCAGGATGGTGATCGAGAACCGAACCAAGAACTGTCTTGGCCACTCCCAAAATCACTAGTGTCACAATAACTAGGGTGCCTCTAAGCATGGAGACACGCTGGCATCAAAACAGCTGTGCAGAGGGGAAGGCAGTAGCCAAATTCACCTCCATGGGGCTCATATTCTAAGTCTCCCCAGATAGAATGCAGCAAAGGGGAGCCTGTAGTGTCAACTCAGGATGAGCCAGGGTGAGTGCCTTTACTAACCTGTGCCCTGGTTGGGCAGAAACCTCTGGCTACCTAAATTCCCAGTCTCCCTTGAGGTTTCCCAGAAGGATGGAATGGAGAGGAAGGACTCTCCTGGCCAAGACTTCAAGAAAATCTCGGGGGAAACCACTGGGTTCCAGCCGGGGGCTTAGAGCAGGAACAATGGAGAGCTTTGGAAGTGTGGGGCTGGCTTCCTCTGGCAGAGTACCCTCCCTTCCCTGGCTCCCACATATGCTGGCAATGTCTCTATCAGATTTGGTGGGGACTTCCTCCTGAGCCTTAGCCTGGTGCGATCCTTCTCGGTGTTGTGAAAGCACGGTGTTCTCCGAGATGGCAGAATTCGCACTCGGGGCTAAGTCAGGAGGAGACACAATTGGCCTTGTTCCTGTGCACCCTGGGCACCTATGTTCTTGGAAGGGTTAGGATGGGGTCCCCCTCCCACCATATCTGGGCAAATGGATATCGCCTGGGGTGGGCTCACCCTGTTTTGTCAAGTTTGGGAGCAGCACTGGTGGTGCTGCTCCGGAGTCTGCAGGAGGGGTGACAGGGGTCTTTTCCCTATAGGTCCCAGTGCCTGCCATCACCGTAGATCTACCCCGTCTGCTGGGCTTCAGCCGAGCTGCAACTCACTGGGAGAGATTCTGGAACCAAGGGCACCCCTAGCCCAAATCCAACGCTGAGTGACCGCCAACCGGAGGGGGGCCGTTCATCACGGCCTGGACCGGCTGGTGGTCTCTCGCAAACAAATGCCTCTCCAGAGCTTCCAGAAGCTATGAAGTGGGCTTCCCATCCAATGGGGTCTTGTCTACCCCAGCTATACGCGGCATTCCCCAAATCCTAGCTCTATCCGAGGGAGATGGCTGGATTGGAGGCTCATACCCACCGGACGTTTCCCTAGGAGAACCAGACTCAAGAGACGGTTTGGGGGCAGTGGGCTGACTGCGGGAGTCCCTTCTCTGCCACTGCCGGTCCTGTCTGGGAATGGGGCGCGAATTCCAGTTCCCTTGTGGAATGGAGTTTGGTGCTGACTTCCTATGCTGGGAATGGGGTCCATAATTGGAGTATGTCACCTACGATACGGGTTCCCAGTTCCCGGGTTCCTTTCTATGGGCCTTTGGGGGAGGACACAGGGAGTCAGCCTCTCGCAACAGGTTGGCGACCCAGCAGAGGTTGTTCCCAAGCTCTTCCCAGGATGTCGTGGCCGGGTCCACCAAGCCCAGGGTCAATCTGGTCTCGCGGTTCAAGCCTCCATATAACAGAGTCTTGAACTCAACGTGATCAAAATTGTACCCACGAGCCATCGGGGTACCTTCTTGGCCAGAATAGCGAGTAGCTGCTTCTGCGCCACGTAAGCCTCAGGATTCTCACAAGGACTCTGCTGCTCCATGACATAGAGCATACTCGCGCTCTGTCCGGGCCAAAGGATCCTCACCACCTCTCACATCCAGTCGTGTGCCTCGAGCCTAACCAGCCCTTGAGCCGCCACGGTCAATTCAAGGGTAGGGAGCTCCGAAGGGGACATGCAAAGATGGGCCAATTGGGTCAGGTCCTGGCCATTGGCTGTCGGGTGAGAGTGTGTCACCGCATTTAGCCATATGATGCCAGTAGACTGGTTCAATGGACCCAACTGGCCTGCAATTGCCTTCACCTCAGTTGCACGCCAGGGGACTCTAGTCTCAGTGACCTTCACCAGCGGGGACAGTCCTGCGTGTCATGGACCGCGTCTCGACCAGGTGGACTGGCACCTTAGGGGCATCCCAGTCTGGATTGTGAAGAGAGGAAGCCAGGGTGTCTTCTGGTAACGTGTTCTCGGACAAGTCTTGGGCAAAACTCGGGAGCAGCTCCGGACACACCACCAAAATTAGGGCCTTACGTGTCTGGAGCTGACTTTCCAGGGCAGCAGTTCGCTTATGGTAGGCTGCATGACTAATAGCCTCTTGCTGTTCCTTCACCTGACCAACCATAAACTTCGCCGCCACTCTGGCATGATCAAGCTCAGCCTCTAAGGCATGAGCTTTCTCTTCTGAAGTCTGGGTGA
>CAOKZL010004468.1:0-28353 GCA_948472985.1 Iguana delicatissima
CCCCTTTCGGTGTTGGAATCATGAGTTTTCCAAACTTTCCTGCTGCCAGTCTGGGCATTAAAATTGCAAAATCAGGCTTCTCGCTTCAAGAGGTGGCCAAAAGGGCTATCAGGTTGTGTTTTTTTTTCTTCTTTCCTCTTTCGACAGGGAGGGGCGAGGGGGAATTCCTGGTGAGCACAGAGCTCTTTTTTTTTCTTCCTTTTCAGATGCAGCTTTTAAACAATAGGACTCGTTGAGTTGAGCCCTTGTTGCAAAAGTACTAGAGGAGAATCTTTTCCAACTCCTGGCATGACTCTCATTATTCAAAATCAAGCCTCCCTTCTCCTACTCTGAGTCGGCAACCATTTATAAGAGCTAGCCTTTCTTCGCTCTTCCTTGAAACCCTTTAACTGCTAATTGCCGGCCCATTAAATCTCCATTTAAGAGGTCAGACTTGGTCCTGGAAAACGCCTTACTTTCTGTCAGGCTGAAACAAGTTGCCCCCACTGCCTGAATTGCATAATCAAGCTCTTTTTTTTTCTTTCCTGTTACACTTAGAGAAGACAATGAGATTCTGCATTGCTTCCTCACTATTTCTCATTAACTCCTGAGGTTTTGCACTGACTTAATTTCTGCCATTTCCCAGCCTCTGGCTGAGTTAACTTCTGGCTTAAAACAACAGAGAGCCCAAGGAGGAGGGGCTTCAGGAAATGGCTTCAAACGCCGAGAGACAACTAGAGAGGAAACAAACCATTTTTTCCACACTACAGCAGCAATAATAAAGTTTCCACTAAATCCTCCTTTAAATTCTTTAACATACAGCCTAGAGGAATCTGCCGGCTCTCTCCCCCTCCCATTTCCTCCCAAGTTCCAGACAAGACACAATGGGAATGAGATTGACGCACGGGTGAAGGGGGTCCCGTGCGCCCACACAAAGGGGTTTTGACTCCAGTCACTCTAATATTGACCTAGCCATCTGGACTATCAACAGCATGGACGTAGGAACTGCAATATTCACTCAAATCATACATGCTTCTTTCATTCAGACGAACAACCTCCCACCAGGCCCATTAAACCACAACTGAGACGTCTCATTTATTATTCCGCCATACCAAGAGTTTTCGGGGTTTCGCTCTCCACTGCTGAGAGGTACTCGGCCGAAACTCGGGAAGTGATCAGTTCCCCCTTCCCCCTCCCAAACATGAGGGGGGTCTACTCACCAGAGGGCCATGGGAGGCTTGGTTTCCAGCTGTAACCCGAGGTCCGTTGACTGGATCGCTGTCACCAGGGATGCCACCACTCCCCCAACCAAACCTCTTCGACAAAAGGTCGAGGGCGCCCCGGGTTTTGTAAAGGGGGGCCGCAATCCCCGACGTCCAAATGTCCGTCAAGGGGGACAGAATAGCCCCTTCCCCCGTTTCCCGGCCAACGCACCAGAAATGTTGTGGCCAGAAAAGAGACGAAGACCAGGTTTCCAGGGAAAAATCAAAAAGCCTTTCTTTATTGTTAACAATTTACTTGCGCAAGGACAACAGTTATCCCAGAACTGTTGTGCCAATTAATTGAGGTAGCATCACTATATACCTTTTGCCTTCTATGTCAGCAATCAATCATTCATTTAGCCCGCCCATCACTGGAGAAAAAGATCTTTGGTTAACTTTCCCATTACATCATTGACTTGCACAGAAGAGAACAAAGAGTTAGTTAGAAAATGATGAATGAGGGAGTATGCTTACTCCCCCTTTGTTCCCAGATGCCTGAGTGAGTGTTGCAAGGCCATTCCTAAAATTTGAGATAAGACAAAGACATCTGCTGTTTCACTCAGAGACACAATTCAATTCGCTTATTTTCCCTATTCAAGTAGCATTGGATTTAACCCCTTCAGTGAGTCTCCTCCATTCTTTTGCATTTTGCCTCAGCATGAGGTCTCCAGGAATGGGAGGAGGAGATTGTGGGGGAGGGGCGAAGGCATGCGCACTCTCAAGCAATCAAATTTGTGAAGGTCAAACCTGAAAATATGGAGGAGGACTGTACAGTTACACAGTTGCTCAATGTCTGTAATTCCAATAAAAAACACAAAGTCAACAAAGAAATATTTACCCAGTTGGAAACTACATTTTCCAAGCTCTGCATTTAACATAAAAACAAACAAACTTGCCCTAGCATTTTTGCAAACACTCATTTAACACACATAGGCATTGTAGTCCAATTAAATAAAGTATCCCAAACTTTGCTCTGAACAGAATAGCCTTTTCCTAGCTCATGCTTGCAAGCATTAGTTTGAATCCACAGAATACATTTTCCCCTTTTAGTTTCTTTTTTTTTCTATTGGAGGGAGTGGGAATATCAAGGTGGGAAGCAGAAGCATATTGCAATTATCCTTGACTGCAACATAATGTATAGTTTGGTCCTAAAACAACAGCCCTGACTTTTGTGTTTATAAGTCTTGGATGTAGACTACCAAGAATACCTGGAATTTTATGTTACAGAAGGAAAGCAATGGGGGGAATAAATGAAATGAATGAAGGCACATAGTGTATAGTGTATGGTTCTGCACCTAATGCCAGAAGCCTGTTTCCAAGAAAGTCATCCTTAGCTTTTCTCCTCAGGATATTTCACATTTACTCACATTTGAGAGACAGGGAGGGAGAAATATGTCTGTGGATTCAAATTAATCCAGGGAGAGAGGGAGGAAGGGAGAGAAGCCAGATGACTAATCAAAGTTTCCCGGCTAAAACAAACAATTCCAACGTGTGAGAAAGTGTTCACATTGCAACTAAGTGAAGGGAAGTAGCAATTGAGAAACCTTCCACACACAGGATGTCTTATGGGAAAGGAAAATGCAAGTGGCATAAAAGCCAATGTTTTTGATGCTGGGAAGAGAGTGTATCAAAAGATGTCAGTCTTCTATCAGTTTTATGTTAACTGGAGCTCATTGTGGGTGAGGTCTCTTGCTCCAGTCATTGGAGTAAATATGAAATATCTGGTTACAAATGCTAAGGACGACTTCCTTGGAAGGATTCTAGTATTAGGACCAGGTTTGTGTATAAATTATGTGCTTTTATTTGTTTCATTTATTCCCCCCCCCCCCTCGCATTGCTGTTCTTCTTTAATATCAAATATATTCCAGGCGCTCTTGGTAGTCTACATCCAAGGCTTATAAACTCAAAAATTAGGGCTCCTATTTCAGGACCCAGTTACAAATTAATTTGTAGCCGCATGTGATTCAATTTGATAGAAGCTTTTCTGCTGCAAAATATGCTATGATGCCAGGGATTAGAGTGGGGTTGATCCTTCCATTGCTCCTTGCTTCTGCTCCCTGCCCCTTACCCCCACTCCTTCCAATTGCTAAAAAAGAAGCTAGGGGGTGAAATTTAGTGGAGCAACAATAGGTATGGGAAGGGTGAAGTAGCAGCATTATCCTTCCTCCTTTTATAAAGCAAAACAACCTTTCCCAAGGGTACTTTGGAGTGGCTTTTTAACCATGATTAGGCAGGTTTGCATAGGTACTTTGTTGTTGCTGTTGTTGTGTGCCTCCAAGTCATTTCCAACTTATGGCAACCCTAATATGAAATTATTGTTACCCTGAAAATCTGGGGGTCCCAGAGGGACACCTCGATATGCTCCAAGTGATGGAGAAAGTAAGCTCAACGGAGCACAAGCAATAGCAATGCAAGAGGCAGGGTAACCTAGCAAGATTTTTACCCAGTTTTTACGGGGTCAGGCCCAGTCAGAAATCACACAAAAAGGTCCAATGAATGACTTTATTAAACAGTAGTGGCACTCATCAACGCAAACACTCACACACACATCCAAGAGCTAAAGAAAAATAAAGAGTGGAAATCAGATAGAGGGAATGTTGAAGGATTTGTAGTTTGGGTGATACTGCCCCTTTTCCTGAAGTCCTTGGTCCGGAAAACAGTGAAAAAAAGGAACTCAGCAAAGAGACGCTGAGGGGATCACGCAACTATCGGGGGGGGGACAGTCAGTTGGTATGACCGGGAGGTATCCAAAGAACTAGTCAAAAACGGGGACTATTTGTAGGAAAAATTTACCTTGAGGGCAAATCCTCTCCCAGGGAGAACAAAGGGGACGGCAACGGAAAACAACTTCACACTGGCACCTTCTTTGATATTGGAAGATAACAAGGTGTTACCCAAGTATCAGGATCTTCCGCCACTTTGGGTTGCAGTGTGAGTTTATGTAGATGGATCTTGCCTGATAAGATTTTATTGCTTCCAGTGCACAACTTTGTGGGAAAAACTCTTAATTCCTTCAAATTGGCTCCTTAAAGGTTGAGGATCTTTTGTCCATTGTGGGTTGGCACAGCTTGAGGTCTCCTGGGGCTACTTGATTGGGGAGTTTAATAGCCTGACCTGGTTCTTTCAATCGTACGACCGTTGTTGCCTACGTGCTCATCCAGGTGACCTCTCTGGTGGGTTAGATTGATTTTATATCAAAGTTGTAGACCCCAGAACAGGGTTTATCAAGGGGGCAACACTATTATGGAGAGGAAGGTTGCCTTTGCCTTCCTATGAGGCTGAGAGAATGTGACTTGCCCAGGGTCACCCACTGTGTTTCTATGGCTGAACAGGGATTCAAACCCTGGTCTCTGGAGTCATAGTCCAATGCTCAAACCATTACATCATGCAGGGTGTCCCTCCGTAGTTACTTACTTATCTTAATTGCAGAAGACTATAATGTAAGCAAGTAAATAAATAAAAAAATATATGCACAACTACTGTATATCTTTTATTATTTACATTACAGTCCTCCATGGTTAACTTAAAATAATAAAACATTAAAATAGAACAAACTATAAAACAATGAACAGTAAAAAAAAAATTAACAATAATACAGTTAGAGCTGCATCACTAAAAGAGATGAGATCTGATTTTCAGTGGATGTTACACAGATCTGAAAACTTGGAGAAATGAACAGGGAGTAGCAAAAAGAGGACCGATAAGACAGCAAATGAGCTTCTCCAAGGACTCTGCAGGTTGGGCCTTAGATGTTGATGGAACACAACTCAGCAAGGTCCAAAGACAGTCACAGCCTCTGCACAGTACACACAGCATGCTGCTGATCTACCATCTCAATTTTAAAAACTGGAGGACAACACAAAACCATGTGGCAAAAACCAGTATGCCTTGATTTTTACTGTACTGTCCTTAAAACAATGGGTGGGACCTGGACCAGAAGATGTGAACAAATGCAGTTCAGGAAGTTCACTCTTTGCCTGGCCCTATAGATAATCCTGTCACTCCACGTGCCAGGAGTCATCTCATGCTCCCAGTGGTAGGGCTGAGACAAAGCAAGAGTCCTGTGTCTATCAGCTTCTAACAGTGGATGCTCTACAGCAATGGATCAGGAAGAGGCTGGTGGGAAGGAGCCAGATGGGCTGGAGAGAGAACTCATCTTTTGTGGTCCATTCAGCAGAGATTTAAAAGTATAGGCTTTCTGTAGACTTAGCTGTTGTGTTCTCAGCCTACCTAACCTGTTTTTTTAAAAAATTATTTTTACCAGACAGTGTTAGTGAGCTTTTCTTCTGTAATCAGCTCATATATTCACAGAATTTAACAATGGTTCAAACAACAGATTCAACTTGTAACACTCCCATATTTTTCCATTGCTTCTTCCTCATTTTGACTTCCCACAAAACATCTGTAAATGAAGAAAGGACAGAATAACTTCACAATATCATTTAAGTGGCATCATGAAGAGCCCTCTGTCTAGAAGCACCCTAGAATTATAATTGTGTTAGCATTAATTCCAATGACAGTTCATAAGTCTGGAAAGCAATTTTACCCCAAGATCACAGCTGGCTCTTTGGAGTGAGGGCATAATTTACAGATGCTATATTTTGATTGCATGGTTGCTTCAACACATTATCACAAATGTATTGGTATCCTCAAGGCCCTATTATCAGTGGTTCAAATAGTGCAAATACTCCAGGTCTCTCACTGATTAGGGGATTAGAGGGATAGCTAATTGAAGGAAAATTGTTAATTTACTCCCTTTTCTTCCTTTTTCTTATCATCAACATTTTGTATAATATTTGAGTACCTGAATAAAAGTGCATGGGATCATGCTGTTAATTTCACTGAAGCTGCAGGTCTAGAAAAGAGTTCATAGATGCTGAAAATGTTTGTCAATGCATTGCATTGCAATGTCAATTGCATTTCATCATTTATTTATTAGAATAATTCATGCAAGCATACAAACAGGACTCTTTTTCTGGAACTGCTACAGGTCCTGCTTTAAGCCAACCTTTGATATCCTGCGCTTTGCATTTGGGCTTCAGACAGGATTTGTAGTCAAAAGGAGTGAGAGGACTCTGCTTAAGAGACATAGAGGCTGCGGGCGGGAGGACAGCCTACCTCAGGTGCTTATGTCATTGCCATGTTCACTGGTGGCTGCTGGGGTGAACATCTCAAGAATATCTCTATTTCCTAACAAGCACAGTGTTCCAAGCAATTCTGATAATATGTTGCCAAAAGCAAAATCTTTGCAGATATATTTGCAGTCCCTGAGGAAAATGAAAAAGGTGAGCTGTGTCTGGGAGGACATCATTGAGTGACTGTGTGTTTTTAAATGCATGTGTGTGTGTGTTTGCCCATGTGCTCTTCCTGAGCACATGGTTTAAGGGAGTGGAACTTCTGCTGAGTCACTGACCTGCTTGGGAATAGAGCTAGCAGCCACTAGCTCTATATTACTGCTGCCTCTGTCTTTCAAGCTCAGTCCCTGATGAGACAGTAGAAAGTGAGGTGTGTCTGAGAGGACATCTTTGACTGTTTGACTGTGTGTTCTTAAAAGCGTGTGTGTGTGTGTATGTTTTCTGGCCGTGTGCTCTCCCTGAGCACACAGTTAAGGTGGTGGGTCTTCTGCTGAATCACTGACTTCTTTTGAGGGTGGAGCTAACAGCCATTAGCTCTATGTAATTTCTCCAGCAGTGTGTGCTTTGAACAGGAGTTCTGTTAACAGGGAAAGCCACATGGCATTGGTAGTGGGTGATTGGTGGGAGAGTTTTGAGGAAGAGGCCCAGGTTTCTGTTTCAATGCCTACTTAAGACTACTGAATATGGAATATGAGGGAGCAGCTGCGGTCACTTGCAATAGCTGTGGTATGTTTGTGTTCTTGCTGGAGGAGATGGGTTGCTATACCTGCAGCAAGTGCAAGTTGCTGGCCCTCTTGGAGGAGAAGGTCCAGCAACTTCAGGCCAGTGTATCTACTTTTCAACACATTAGGGAGCACAAGCTTTTCTTGGATAGAACAGAACAAACTGTCTTGATAGAGGAACACACAGGTGATGTCTCTGAGCAGGAGTGCAGTTACTAAACACAGGAGATTGACACTTGGAGGAATGTGACACATAGAGGTAGAAGGGCCAGGGATCATTCAGGCCATTTCCACACTAGACTATTATAGTGGTGTTATTCCACTTTCAACATTCTATGGAATCCTGGAGTTTGCAGTTTAGGGAGGGGCATTTAGAATTCTTAGCCAGAGAGCTCTTTGGCTTTAGCAAATTACAAACCCCAGAATTCCACAGAATGTAGAAAGTGGAGTAATGCTACTGTAACAGTGTAGTGCAGAAATGGTCTAAGTGATTTTGGAGTGACACAGTCAGTTTGAAGCTCTTTGTCTTATCAGAGATGATGAGGAACACCAACATGAGCAGCAAGGTCCCTCCTCAGAGAATCTGCGAGTGTCCTTGGAAAATTCAATACACGGATGATTCCTGCCAATCCCCATGAGCAATGAGTGGTGGTAGGGGACTCCTAATGAGGGGAACAGAAGCAGTGGTTTGTTGGCCTGACAAGATGACTTGAGAGGTGTGCTGAAGATGAAGCAAGCTTGTTTTCCATTGCTCCAGAGACAAGGAGCAATGAATTCAAACTACAGGAAGAAAGATTTCACTAAACATCAGGAAGAACTTCCTGATGGTAAGAGCCATTCAATGCTGCCTTGGAGTGTGGTGGAGTCACCTTCTTTGGTGGTTTTTAAACAGAAGCTGTTTAAAAACCATTTGCTGGGAGTGTTTTGAGTGTGTTCTTCCTACATGGCAGGAGGTTGGAGTTGATGGTATGATTCTATGTTGTGTCTCACTAGCGTGAAACTGTATTAAGTAAGAGTTGTGGCCTGCTTTCTACACAGATCCTATTTCTTGTGCACTCTTTTCCCCCTTGTTCAATTGTAGTTTCTCTTGCTGGGCACAAGACCCAAGCACCACATCTGCAAACCATGGATGCTGTGAGTGAAAGAGGAAAGGATACAGTCATTAGTGCAACCAGTTGACTGTCCAGCTACAGCACTTTTATTCTCTTTGCCCTTTACATTACAAGAAGAATACAGGTAGAACTGACAAGGGATCCAGAGCAGAAGAGAGACAAAGCTGACTTGGAGCATCTCATTGACATGAGTAGGAAATACCTCTCCCCCACTCTCGCCCAGCAAACACTAGGAAATGAATGGGAGGAATTGAAGGGAAAATGAAAGAACATTAGTTTTTAGGTCATACTTCTGCCTCCAGCTCTCTTTTCCATGCCTTTTAATCCTTGTTACACCTTTGAAATACTCAAAGCACTGGTGAGAGGAGCTCATTTTTAAAATGTTTTGATTATTTGTTATAGATACAAAGATATACAAAGATATAGCAATCACCTACTATCCCTTTTTAAATACAAGGTACTCAGTTTTTCCACACACACACACACACACACACACACACACACACACACATATCATTTTGTTGTTCTGTGCCTTCAAGTTGTTTCCAACTTCTGGCGACCCTAAGGTGAACCTATCAGAGGCTTTTCTGAGGCTATGTGATGTGCCCAAGGTCACAGTCGATTTCCATGGCTGAGCAGGAAATCAAACTCTGGTCTCCAGGGTCATAGTCCAATGCTCAAACCACTACATCATGCTGGCTCTCATATTTCATAGGAAGACCATTATATTCAGCATGGTGAGCTGCCCCAATATTCTGATTGGTCCCTAAATGGCCTTCATAAAAGACAATTTTTAAAAACATAAAGGCTTTCCAAATTTTCTGACCAGCATTTTGTCCTAAGAGGTACACTGTCCCAAATATGGAGTTTGCTCTCAGGGAAGGAAAGTATCGTTCTTTGGCGCACTTCCTGTTGAGCAGACCAGCCATTGAGATCAGGCAATCTCCTTAACACAGAATGGTAGTTGAAAATTTTGCCCGCATATCAGGACAGTTAGTCCACAGCAGTACTCCTGGACCAATTAATTCACTTCTATCTAAACTTCCAATCATAGAACGCTCTTCCAAGCTTGATGGGGACAACATCACAAAAGACAGTTTTACCCATAACAACTGGAACTTGTTGATAAGGATGAAATTAAACTGAAGAATTCAGCAATATACAATTGGGATAAGAATGAAGAATGGGAATGAAGCTGTTGTTCATCTCAGTCTGGAACACAACATTCCTGGATTAAATATGGAGAACTTCAAGGATAAAGAAGAATTTCTAGAACAGCAGCAGCACGATTATAAAGCTTCAGGCCTAAATCCAGTTGCTAATCCCATATGGATTTAACACTTTGAATCAATTAAACTTATCTAACTGTTGATTTACCAAATTCTCATTGACTCAGAGAATCTACTTATGTTGGGACTGACAGCTAGATTTACATAAATATCTTAAGAGTTTAGTTTGATTTTTTGCTATTCTATTATTCATGTCATAGAATTTGACAAAGTGGTGAAGGCAATTACCTGTGTGTTTGCAGACACATCTGTGATGCCTAAGTTGTTATGAAGATGACATACATTCACAGAAGGAAACGATATTGCTAGTGGTAATTGAAGCTTTAGAAACTACTTAACACCTTCTTTGCCTCAGTTTTTTCCCAAAAGGATACAAGCACTCAACCTGGCGGTGAGGAAGCAGGGGAAATGAGGCACGTAATAGGTAGAGAGTTGGTACAGGAATACCTGGCCACACTGGATGAATTCAAGTCTCCAGGGCCAGATGAATTGCATCCTAGGATATTAAAAGAGTTGGCAGAGGTCATTTCGGAACCGCTTGCTATAATCTTTGAGAAATCTTGGAGGACAGGAGAAGTTCCAGCAGACTGGAAGAGAGCAAATGTTGTCCCCATCTTCAAGAAGGGAAAAAAGAGGACCCAAATAATTATTGCCCAGTCAGCCTGACATCAGTACCCGGAAAAATCCTGGAGCAGATCATTAAGCAGTCAGTTTCTAATCACATAGAAAGCAACGTGGTAATCATGAGAAGTCAACATACATTTCTTAAAAATAAGTCATGCCAGACTAATTTTATCTCTTTTTATGATAGAGTTACTAGCTTGATAGATGAAGGGAAGGCTGTGGATGTAGCATGCCTCGATTTCAGTAAGGCCTTTGACAAAGTACCCCATGACATTCTTGCAAAGAAACTAGTAAAATACAGGCTGGACAGGGCTACTGTTAGTTGGATTTGTAATTGGTTGACTGACCGAACCCAAAGAGTGATCACGAACGGCTGCTTTTCATCCTGGAGAGAAGTGACTAGTGGGGTGCCACAGGGTTCTGTTCTGGGCCCAGTGCTGTTCAATATTTTTATCAACGATTTGGATGAAGGAATAGAGGGCATGCTCATCAAATTTGCAGATGACACCAAATTGAGAGGGGTTGCTAATACGCAGAGGACAGGATCAAAATTCAAAATGACCTGGATAGATTGGAGAGCTGGGCCAAGGCTAACAAAATGAAATTCAACCGAGAGAAGTGTAAGGTCCTACACTTAGGTAGAAAAAATGGAATACAGAAATATAGGATGGGGGACACGTGGCTGGATAGCAGTATGTGTGAAAGGGATCTAGGAGTCTTCATAGACCACAAGCTGAACATGAGTCAGCAGTGTGATGCGGCAGCCAAGAAAGCCAACGCAATTCTCGGCTGCATCAACAGGAGTATGGTGTCTAGATTGAGGGAGGTACTGGTACCACTCTACTCTGCTTTGGTTAGACCTCATCTTGAATACTGTGTCCAGTTCTGGGCACCCCAATTCAAGATGGCCATGGTCAAGCTGGAGCAAGTCCAGAGAAGGGCGACCAAAATGGTGAGAGGCCTGGAAGACATACCCTATGAGGATAGACTTAGAGAGCTGGGTATGTTTAGTCTGCAGAAGAGAAGGTTAAGAGGGAACATGATAGCCATGTTTAAATATTTGAAGGGATGCCATGTAGAGGAAGGAGAGGGCTTATTTTCTGCTGCTCCAGAGACCAGGACAAGGAGCAATGGATTCAAGCTGCAGGAAAGGGGATTCCACCTGAACCTCAGGAAGAACTTCCTGACAGTCAGGGCTGTCTGGCAGTGGAATATGCTGCCTCGAAGTATAGTGGAGTCTCCTTCCTTGGAGGTTTTTAAGTAGAGGCTAGATGGCCATCTGTTGGTAGTGATTTGAGGGTGTTCCTGCATAGCAGGGGGTTGGACTGGATGGCCCGTGTGGTCTCTTCCAACTCTACATTTCTATGATTCTATGAAATCTGCGTGTAGGTAATGGTCATTCCAGAAGATCTCCCAGTGCAGAAGTAAACTAGACTGGAGCATTAATACACTGTCCCTGGTATTATCATTTGTGTTGTCAGTCTTCTTAGTTTATCAGTTTCTTCAAGAAGCTCCTTCCAATTTTGTCTGAATTTGAAATGGTAACCCCCAACAGGTTTATGAGTAACTCAAGAACAGAGTTTTGGTCAGATGACCTAAATGATTCCAACAAACACATGCAAGGTTGGGGGCCAAGGACTGAAGAGAGCAAGGTTCCACCAACAGCTATTCTGAAGCCTTTCCTCCAACCAATACAGTATTCTAACTGCTGATCATGCTAGAAGATTTGTGTAAAAGTATTACAGTACTGTCAGTTTTAACTCCTTCTGTACAGCTCACCAACAAATTTTCCTTCCACAACAGTTATATGTGGCATCAACATTTTCACTGAGCTGTCCATTGCAGACTGGAACCATTTCTCCTTCACTTACTAGCCACCTGCACCTTATCAGCATACAGTACTGTATATGCAAACCTTGGATTTTATTTACACTTCAGTTGCTAGTCAGCAGTGGGGCCCTCTTAGAGTCTCTTACATATCCATCATGGCCAACACTTACTTCTCCTGAAAACTAAGCTGGGGGGTGGGGTACTTCTCAGCCAAAAGGGAAACAAAAAGAAAATTTTGAAAAGTAGCCAGCCATATTCAGAACAAGCACTGAACAGAACTAGAGCAAATACTCAATTGTAATGAGGTTGTAATTCACCTTACCCAACCTGGTGCCCTCCAGATGTCTTGGACTATTCCAGCCAGTATGGACACTGGTTAGGAGTGACTATGGCCCTAAACTTCTGAAAAGCACGAGTCTGGGGAAGGCTATGTTAGAAGATCCTAAAACGAAGGGCCAGACATGCTGAACTAGTGGAATCCACAAGATGTTAGCGCTGCATGCAGGTACCAGTCAAGTCACCTACCAAAAATTTCCTCATGCCTCTCTTTTGTGTATTGTTTTTTGACGGCTAGCCTTCTTGTCAATATTTCATTAAATACCAGATTGTTCCAGTCATTTCTCAACTAACTGAAATATAACTGGAACTTCCTAGGTCTGTATGTGTAACATACACGTTATTGCCCCCACCCTTATCTCAAGAATCTTTCATAACAACACAGAGAGCCTTTTCCCATTTCCCTAGCTTTTTCAAAAGGATCTTTTCCAGGAAACTTGGCAGAAGTGTCTTGTCTCTCTTCTGTTTTTCTGTTTCCTACCTCAGGAATCTTAGCAGTAGTGCCTGGGTGAGCACTCTCTTGTTTTCTAGATTGTTACCCTGGGTTCTGGGGTCCAGTGGTGGACACCTCAATGTGCTCCAAATAATGGGGAATGGGAATTAGCCAGAGCACAAGCTGTAGCACTACAAGAGGCAGGGTAACCTAGCGAGATCTTTTTACCCAATGTTTACAGGGTCAGGCCAAGCCAAAAACCAAGCAGAATTGTCTAATAAAAGATTTTATTGAGGGGAATTAACTCATGCGTGCACACAAGATACACACAATCACACATTCACACAAGAGGTAGCTGAAAGAGAAAGGGAGGAAAAATTATAGAGAGGCTGAGGGATTTGGGGGGATTTATAATTACCAGTCCAGAAGAGTAGTGAAGAGCAGAAATGTATTTTGGCTTAGGTAGGACCTAAGGACAGTTCTCATTCAGGAGCCAGATGGACAGAGTGACAGGTAGAGACTGCAAGAGACTACACTGGGCCTCCTCAAATCAGGGGTATTTGTACCCTGAAAATGGCTTGTGGCTGTGAAGGTTCCAGATGCAAGACAAAGGGAACCTGTTGTGGACAATGAGTCTTTCGCCTATTGATGGGCTTATTGCTTTGATTGATAAAGACATGATGGATGTTGTAATAGCTGTCTATTGTGGGTGCAGAAACCAGGTGTACAAGGGATGGATATCTGTCAGTCAGTGTCCTGGTGGGCTCCTCACAGTTGAGACTCCCTGGAAAAGTCCAGCTTCTATTTAAGCCTATTATCCACAGGAATGATGTGTATTTGCCTGACAAGTGACTCAGTCTTACCTGGAGGAATTTTGGAGTTGACTTCTCACATTTACAGTCAAATTCTTTCCCTCACTCAGTTTGACTTCTCTATCACCTCTCAGGCTTGAATTTGATATCAGAGCCAATAAAATGTGTTGCCAATTAGGTATGGTGTCCATTCAAACCATACTGACATTGGGGACCCCCAAAGCGAGGCCTTACAGGATCTTTAAAAATATTTTCCAATGAGTTATGGCAGTACCCTTTTCTTGTTTCTAGGAAGCTCCCTGCTTGGAATTTCAGTTTGAAATTTCAGCCCTATATCATAGGTGACAACAAAAAACACTTTGTTGAAGCATTTACTTTGATATTCTGGTTGGTTATGGCAGCACCCCTTTTTCCTCCTAGGAATCCTTCTATTTGGAATGTCAACTTTTGTCCTGGAATATGGACACTGTAACTTGGATAATGACCAAAACTGTGGATGAGATCCTATATCATGTGGCTGGAACATAATGCTCTGTCCACCCAGTTATGCTCTTCATTCTTCTACCTCCTGGCCCAATCAGGTTCCACATTCCAGGGCATGCTGTGCAGGACAATCACTGGCAGAGAAGTGGAAGGACAGCTGAAGGTACCCAGGCAGAACCAGCTGCAGTTCCTTTAAAACCAGAAGAGAACTAACATTGCCCTCCTAGCTCTCCAGTAAACACCTAGAGATTCTGCAGGACAACATCAACCTTTTTCTCCTGCCTCAGTTCCTTCCACCCACCCCCCAGCCAGTAAAATACCATAGCTTGGGGCATGGGGAGGTTCTGATATTATATACAGAAGTATTCAAATGTTTCCTTCACAGTGTCAAAAAAAAAAAAAGACACGTGCATGTCATCAACAAGACTCTAGCCATCAGATTTGCACAAAATCTGTTGGATTTTGAGGAATCTACCACAAGTTAATAATGAGTTATGGCTGCCCCCCTTGTATGTTTGTGTAGTTCCAGTCAGCTCTCCTTTTGGAATTTTAAATCCAAACTCAGGACTACAACTTGGACAACCACCATTTTGAAGCATTTGTCATGATGTCCCAGTGAGTTACAGCTGATATAGAAATGCAGACATTTTCTTTTATTATTACAGATTAGGACTCTCATTTTCAAGAATCAAATTCTGTAGTGTAAGAATGTGCAAACTTCCACATCACATAGAATTCTTCACCTAGTTATACAATACAAAATAGCTCTGTAGCTGCCAGGTCTTTGAAAAGCTAAGAGTTAATTATAAGCCAAGTCATCTTTACTTTCATGCAGTTGTGGAATCACAGGTGTTTCCACACACGTGCAAGTCACATGTTGAGCACACAGAAACACAAGACGGCCTGTAATTTTTTCTGTTAATGGAAGGATTTGATGCATTTCTGTTTGATATTGCTAGAATCAGTGTTTTGTACTATGCATCAGTTGACTAAGTAAACTCGACCAATCGCTCCTGGAGTGCTAATATTTTGATTTGGGGGCAACTGTGATTGCAAGCACTGTTCCAGCAGGACAACATATGTGCTGACTCATTCCACAAAACACTGTATAATCTTCTTTTCAGTCGAGCTTGTTTACTTCCTTTTCCGATGGGACTGTATCAGTTTTTGAGAGATGGTGCGGGTACGTGCACATACGTCTCTGGCACCCCGGTCTGCTTTTTTTGGCCAAACTTTCCCAGTTAGGGAGGAGCAAGTCACGTTGCAAAGCCACGTGCCAGCAGCAGCCTGGACCGGAGCCTGGAATGCGAAAGTTAATCAGGCAAGGAGCAAAGCAACAGATTTGCAAACTTGGGGGGCGGGAGGAGGGCGCGTTGCGAGAAAAGAGGTGGGGGAAGCAAGGCGCGCGCGCGAGGGGGGGTGAAGGATAAAGTATGAGGACAGCCAGGGTACGTTATCTGGCCAGATCTCTCCAGAGAGCTAATCGAGAAAACAGCTGCAAGACATTACAGAGTTTTCAGAAAAAGTAGGGCGGGGAGGTTTTCAGGCTCCCGCTGGAAGTCAGCTGAAACGCCCCGCGAAATTTGAAAGTGACAGAAAGGGGCATTTAGCCTTGCCCTCCGTCCCCACTGCAGGGGAGCTTCCTCCGTCTGAAGCAACCACAGCTCCGCTTTAAATGTAAGTGCTCTGTCTTTTTCAATTGACCCCGGAGGAAAAAGATCTACAGGTTTCAACCTGCTTCGGTCACAACGGAATGGGCGGAAAGCAGATGTCACCCCCGCTTGATTTCTAGGGCACTTACAGGGCGACCCGTGCGTAAGGATCGGCTCCTCGTAGGGTCTCCTCAACGGGTATTACGTTCTCAGAAGGGGGCTGGTCAGTTCAGGGAGTCTTGCTTTAAACATCGTCTGTTTAACCGTAGGAAACTCTTGCCCTCTTACTTCTGCTGCGCCTATTTCATAGCTTTATTGTATTTGTGCGTTTTGTGATTTACCGTGTCGTATTGAGATCTGTAACTTTTTTTTTAAAGTGGCCTCCGGTATTAAATAAATACTACTGAAAAAACAGGAGAAATGTATTTTTAAAAGGTGCAGTATTAAAACTATAATCCTATATCACACTTGAGAGTATGTTCCAATCAACTCAGTGGAGCCTTGCTTTCAGCAGCGCTGTATGTTAAATTCGCTAAAGGCACCACATCCGGTTTGATCTTGGAAGCTAAGCAGGTCCAGCCCTGGTTAGTACTTGACCAAATACCAGGTGCTATAGGATATATTTCAGAGAAGGAACTGGCAAAACCTCCTCTGAGTATTCCTTGCCTGAGAAAGCCTCTGAAATTCATCGGCTCTCTCTCTCTCTCTCTCTCTCTCTCTCTCTCACACACACACACACACATACACGTGAGTGGTGTAGTTCTTCCCTTTTCTGCACTCTCAATCGGGAAAAAACATCTTTCTTTTGTTAGAAGATTGCTTTGTTGGAGAACGTAATCTGATCTCTGGCCCAATGCCAAAATGGAGCAGGCAGGCGGGGAGTTTCGCCGCGTTGTAATGCGGCAGCGCTGCTGCGTGTGAGCGTGTGTGTCTATGTATCTGTATGTGCCTCCAGCTCACCTGTCGAGTTATGGCGACCCCATGAATTCCATAAGCCGCCCTCTACTAGTCAACTGTGTATGCCTTTTTAATGCTATGGGACTTGGTTCCTGGGACACATGTAATATGCTGTTGAATTGGATGGAAGAGGCTCAGGGAATATTCACATTTGTTCAGTACCTGCGCCCTGGGAGACTTGGCGTTTTCACTCTACAGCATGCTCCCAGGGCGACGCACTAATAAAGAAAAATGAGTCTCTGAGTGCATGTAGAAAAGAGGCCAAGGACGCCCCGCATCTACATGCTGAAAACAATTCCGATCAGTCCGGGGGGGGTGCTTTCATATTAAGGGTGGCCCCCTGTACCGCAGCTGCAATGCTACTATGCCCGCTCAGTCTAAAGCCATTTCTGCATTAGACTGTTAACAGCGCTGATTCCACTGAAACTGCAAGCCCCAGGATTCCATAGGCTGTTGAAAGTGGAATCAGAGCTCTATAAAAGTCTAATGCAGAAATGGCTCAAGACGCCAGAGAATTCAGCTTTTCTTACGCGACGGAGTGTACAACAAAGTTCTTTAAACCGGCAGGAAATAAGCTTTCCGCTCTTTCTTTCTTTCCTTCGTTTTCTGTTGCGCCCGCCCTTTGCAAATCAAAAATGATGGATCTTCATCGACGCGCGTCCACGCAAGCAAATGCCCCGGAGGCCAACCGCTCTGTTTGTGTGCGTGTCTGAGTCTGTACGGAGAGATGCGTTTACGCATATCCAGGTGTATCTGGCAACGGTTTGCCCCAGATACAACTATGCGTATGGATTTTCCCACTGACCGCTAAACTACTACGGATCTAGAGCCTATGGTAAACACGCGTTGCCTCATTTCCGTCGCTCCCGGTTGCCTTCTTAGTCACCAAAGGCTGTCGTTAACTGGAGGGCAAGCCTTTAGCGATCAAAGTCGGCCAGCTGAGGGCAGTTGTCCTTCCGCGATGAGGTGATGGGGTTGGCGAGGCTCCTACAGGCTGCCTGGGACGTCCATCAAGCCCCACCTACCAACCAAGCTGGGGCGCGGAGAAAGTGGCGGGCGGGGAGCGGTAACCGTCCGAAATGCTCGCGCCGTAGCCCTTGGTGTTGCCCGGGCAAACAGGCGGAAGTAGAATTAAAATCATGGTTGGTTAATGTTGCCCGCTGCTATCCGGAGGCAGAATAACAGTGTATTACTGCAGAGTGATGCATGGCCGCCCTAAGTTTGAGGGCCTGTGAGAGAGCCAGCGTGGTGTTGTGGTCTGGGCGTTGGTTTATGGACCCTTGAGACTGGGGTTCGAGTTCACCACTCGGCCATGGAAACCCACTGGCTGCCTTTGGACAAGTCACATATTCCACTTTCAGCATCCTGTGGAATCCTGGGGTTTGCAGTTTAAGGAGGGGCCTCTGGTGGAAATGGCCTTAGGCAGGTTCCCTGTAAAGTCAGCCTGCACATCTGCTTACACACATACCACCTTCATCTCACCTGAAGCTCATGGGTAAATATGCCGGGGACCCTGCAGCAAAAACTTGATCAGTTACATTGATTTAGATGGCAACGACCAATTGAAAGCAATGGGACTTAAGAGTGCTCATTTTTTTGGCTGATCTCACCCTCCTCTGCAGGAAAAACTTTAGAGTGAAGTGGTGAGAGAAGGAAAAGAGGACAGTCTTGAGCAGGATGGAAACATTCAGTAACTACACAGCTGGAAACTGATTTCTATGAAAAGGGCATGCATGTTCTTTGACAGATGCCCTCCTTTGGCCAGGGATTTTCCTCTGCAGGATCTGGGAAAATAATAAAGAATTTCAAAGGCCCGGTGTGTTTCAATCCCTTTTGCTCCTAGAAGTGACTTGCATTCTCCAGGTAGAAAGGGTTGTTTGTTTTTAGAAAATAAAAGTGGCCTTATGTAGGAGAGAGCCCACAAAAAAACTTTGGGAAACTGCATTCCTTTCTTGCAGTCAGCTTATGTTTTGCCTTTTTACTCTGTATGGATTTACTTTTGAAAAACAGGAAAAAGCAGGGTGATCATTGCAAAGAAGGTATTTCAGGATTCCAGTACTGCCACCATACCAGTAGCACCATGCTTGCGAAAGTTCAGTGCTGTGTAATTAATTAACTTCTTGAATCATTTTGCCTTCCAGTAAACTGAGTAGAGAGCCAGGGTGGTGTGGTGGTTTCAACATTGGAGGAAGACCCTGAAGATCAGGGTTTGATTCCCGTTGGCCTATGGAAACCACTGGGTGACCTTAGCCACGTCACACATTCTCAGCTCCAGAAAGCCCAGGGATAGTTTTGCCTTAGCGTCACCATGAGTGACTTGAAGGCACACAACAACAACAGAACAGACCAGCCCTAAATCCAGACTTAGTATATGATTGGTCTAATCCTCTGCCTTGACAGTGTGATTCAGATGGGTTGCCTATTCCAGCTTCCCAAATCTGAGTGGCCTATTTTAATGGATATTTGTAATATGCAAGCTGA
Source organism: Iguana delicatissima (assembly GCA_948472985.1). Classification (NCBI taxonomy): domain Eukaryota; kingdom Metazoa; phylum Chordata; class Lepidosauria; order Squamata; family Iguanidae; genus Iguana; species Iguana delicatissima. The sequence continues at coordinate 19,108 of CAOKZL010004468.1, forward strand.
AAGCATTCTTCAAATTTGCATAATATGCATTGTACAATATGCAAATTACACTTTTAATTATAACATTGTTTTTTATCACTAGGTTTCAGCTTGATACAATTTATAGTACGTCCCCCATATCTGCATGACCAGTATACATGATTTCACTAACCCAGTGGTTCTCAACATGTGGGTCCCCAGATGTTTTTGAACTTCAGCTCCCAGAAGCCCCAGCCACTATGTTCAATGCTCAGGGCTTCTGGGAGCTGAAGTCCAAAAACATCTGGGGACCCACAGGTTGAGAACCACTGCACTAACCCATGCTGAAATGCAGTCCCAAAATATTACTTTAAATTTAATAGAAATTAGATAGAAATTGAAGTAATAAAGGATGTGACAAAGTTCTGGGGGTGTGGTTATCTGGGGAGCCAGTGCAGCCTGAAAGTATATTATGTTGGGAGGTTTAATACTCAGTGGAAGCCAAATGAGAGGCAGAAGCCCTAATAGGATATGATCAGATAGTGTGACTGATATTGAACGTTAAGCCTTTGGGTGGGAATCTAATCAAAGTCTTGTTATATGATAATCGGGCCTTTTGTGACAGTGTAAAGATATAATAGAACTGTTTCTGAATAGGGAGTTGACAATATTGTCTGAAAAACACCCTGAAGAAATGTATCAACACTGAACTGTATATGAACTCTAACAAACTACTTTATTCTTGTTATCCTCATTAATATTACAGTTTATCTTTGCAATTACTGACTCAGCTGGAGTTGTCTTCTGTGATAAGCAACACAGAAAACGCACTATCGTAAAATTATTAAGTGGTTCTAAATAAACATTGAAAACCCAAAGGCAGTGTTTTGGTAGGAGGCAGAGCTGTGTGGAAAAGACAGGGCACTTTATCAGATTAGGACCTGCCACATCAATCTGGAAGAAGTAAGGGCCTGTCTCAATTGGTATCAGAGCAGTGGGATCCAAAAGATCTAATGTTGGGATATTAAAATCCAGAGATCTCAGAAAATCCATTGGGGATTTAGAGACCTAGTTTGGAATTCTCTGATAGAATGAAGGAATTCAGGGACATATTTACATTTGTTTGTGTTTGGGTCAGCTAGAGTAATCCACTGAGGTAAATGTTTGGAGGTAGAGTAACAATACTGGTATAATCTCTGAGGTGCTGCTTTGGATTAAATAGGGAATTGCTTGGAAGCTGAGAAAATCGCAGTTTAAAACTGAAGTGGCTTTGTAATAGTCCCTGAGATAATAGTTGGTGATAGGGGACTGAAATCAGATCTTTAATACTGCAACAGGATATTTAGTAACTACAAACAGATACTGTTGAACACTCCCTCATCCAGTTAAAACTGACAGTCATTGAAATAAAAATAAAATGGTGGTTCTTGAGGTAAAGGTCCTGGATATAGTAAGGAATCACTTTCTATAAAAGAAGCTAGGTATAGGAAAAGGTGCCTAGGAATTTAAAACAAGTATTTTCTGAATCAAAGGTTTTGTGTAACTGTAAGGAAATACTAAATTGGTGCCACCTATGAAAGCAAAGGCATTAATTAAGATCCCAGAAGGAGAACAACCCATTATTTAACCAGCCCCACCCTCACTCCTGCTTATGCAGATCCTGTGGAAATCTGGGGAATGAAAACAGCATTAAGGGAAAAGGAACTACAGCATGAAAAGGAACTAGCAATTATGAAACTTTAATATATAAAGCTTGAGAAACAAAAAGCAATGGAAATAAGAGAAAAAGAGCTGCAGAATGAAAAAGAATTAGAAGCTATAAGGCTTGAGAAACAACAAGAACAGAGAGAGAGAGACAATAGGCTCATGAAGTAGAGAGAGTTAAAATTAAAGGAGTTAGAGATGGCAAAGTCCTCAAGAAATGGAAATGATAGATATCCTCAAATTGATCAGAAGAGATTTTCCAAACATTATAAGGAGGGCAATGTGGAATTTTTTTTCTTGTTTTGAGAAGGCTTGTGTGGAGTTAGGTGTTAGCCCGGAAGAGAAGATGGGCTATATCAGGTCTCAAACATGTGAAAGATTGGCAGATATATGTGAGGACATGGCACCAGAAGAAGCTCAATGATTTAAAGAGAGAAATAAACAGAGATTTGTTGAGCATCATTGTGATGGAATCTTGGGAAGTGGCTATCTTGGGTGGCAGAGAAGCCCCAGCAACAGGTTGCTAGGTGACCAAAATAGCCACTCAAGATTGAAATCCCGCCCATTACTGTGAAGGAGGGGGCTGGGGTATGACCGGAGAATTTATATATAAGAGGCACACTGAATTGGTTGTGTCAGACTTCAGGGAGGAAGGGCTAAGAGTCAGTCCTTCAGCCAGAGAGGTTCTCAGTCAACCAAGGGCATTAAGTGAGAGGGAGTGTTTTCTCAGAGAAAGCCTAGAGAGAAAGGCAGAAGAGAAATCAACCCACTTTTTGAACTGGTCAGAAAGGGTGACCTAGATTTGGGAACTGAGCCTTTGGGCAAAATGGTAGCCAAAGGGTTATGTGTGAGAGGTTTGTGCCTTTATGCTGATGTAAAGATATAAGAAACTGTCTAAATGCATTCTGTTTGAGCTTGGACACACATATGAAAACCAATCCTTTATTCTGGTTATTATTTTAATAAAGATTATAGTACATTTTTATAAATTTTGATTCAGTTGAATGATTTCTAGTCGTTATAACAAAAAAGAACCATGCTACCATAGATCATTAAAGGGATTCTAAATAACAACTGAAAGGCTTTACACTTTTTACATGAAGGCGGTGTTTTAAAGGGGAAGGCAGAGCTGAGTGAAGTGACAGGGCACTTCACTGGCAGGACTGGGGAAATGGCCATACCAGTCTGTGAGGAGAAAAAGCAAGGCTTGCCACAATCATAGAAGATAATTTTGCAATTTAAGAAAGAAAGCTGAGGAAACTTATACCCAGCTGGGGTGTAAATTGGTTTGTTTGTTTAGTTTGTTGGACTACTGTGTAAAGTAAAGACAAAAGAAGAATTGAAAATCTATTTGGCCTGAAACAATTCTATAATATTTTGCCTCATAAGTATATATGGCTGATACAGAACAAAAAGCCTAAGACAATTTCTGAAGCTGTGGAGCTAATGGATCATTTGGTGGCAATAAGGGGGTGTCTTGCCAAAGCCGATTGGTCAGTTCACCAAAGGCAAGGGAGTTCTTTTTAGAGGATCTGGAGATGGCAAAAAAACACCAGTTGTAGGTGAAGAAGTCTCCGATTTATTCAACAGCAAGCAGTTTGAACAGCATAAGCATGTAAAGAGCATACAGTTATAGATGACCTGGGAGACTTGGCTGCTTTCCATAGAATCTTCAAGAGTCCTCACACATCTGGGACAAGCTAACTTCTTCCCCATGCCCACTATCTGGTGCTACTTGGTTGTTGGTCTCAAGTCAAGGGCAGGTGCCAATTAGCAAATCTCATCTTCACCTTCTCAAACTAACAAGCATCCAGAGCCCTTGTCCTTGTGAGAGCAAAGCAAAAGACAGAAATCAAAGCAAAAGACTGTGTGCTTAGTTACCCAGAATACTTGGCAGTAGCAGACAGAAACTTAAAACATGGAGAGACAAACTGTGGTTGAGATATTCCTACACCTCCTTGAGATTACGATGGTCTTCCGGTTATTTCCCATATGGGGGATGGGGTCCTATACCTCGTGTTCATGAAAAGAAAAATAATAAAATCTGGCAACCTTTTCATGACAAAGTAACTGACAAGGGAAAAATTAAGCCCTGACAGCATGAGAGAAATGGGAGTTTTAACCAGAAGAGTTCAGTCACTAAAAAAAAAGTTGAAAATAAAACATGTTTTAAATGTGGAATTTGATTGTCCTGAAAAGTTTGGAAAATTGAAAACTGAAGTATCTAAACAATCTGTAACGGAACTTCTGCCATCACAGTTAACGTTTACACTTCAAGTTGAAGCAAGCAGGTAGGTTGCTATGGAAATGCAGCCTTCTGGCCAAATTTAAGCAACTTTATTTCCGCAGAAAACAAACCACTCTATATTTGTCACTCTAAATACAGACTGATTTGAGGAATACGGGGAAATAGTGGAGCTTCAGGATCAGTTGATTTAGAGACTGGGAGATACAGGTTCCCAAATTTGTGTGTTCCAGCCTCATTTAATACCACAAAATAATGTTCTACCTCAAGAAAACTTCTTTTGAAGGAGATGGGCGGCCTGCTTTTTATATACCAACCATGTTGGTGCCCCTTTAATATAAAGGCTGGCAAGAAAAGTGGAAAGTGGCTGTATGCTCTGACGTTTCAGCCTCATATTTAATTGGCAGCGATCTTGCCAGACATGTAAAGCAGGCATGCCGCCAAACACAGCAGGAATACCTTGCCAAACTTTAGGTGCTAAAGGAGGAGGAGCTTAGTGGGTTTAAAATGGCTAGTTTGGGTTTAAAAATATAAAACTGGAGAGATTGCATCTGCAAATGTAGCAGTTGCTGCCCCATTTCCAAATCAGTTTAAGAAGTTGATTGAGAAGCAAGGATACTATCCAAAACAGGTGTTAATTTGTGATGAAACTGAGCTCTTCGGGAGCAGGGAAACATCTACTAGAACCTACATTCATAAAACTGCAAAGGCAGCAGCAAGGCATAAAGCATGGAAGGACAGATTAACTCTGGTACTCCGTGGCAACTCTGCAGGGAACATGATAAAGCCAAGCATCGCGTACAAATGGAAGTACCCACATACTCTTAAAAATAAAAACAAACTTTATCTGTCTATGTTTTGGCAGCACAATAGGAAAGCGAGGCTAACAGCCATCTTGTTTACCGAATGGTTTCACCATCCAAGAAGTGAAAAAGTATTTGCAGCAGGAAGGTTTGGAATGTAAAATCCTATTAATATATAGAACACACTTGGCCATCTGTTTGCTATGGACATGAAAATGTTGATGTTTTCTTGCCTTCCAATACAACCTAATTGATTCATCCCCTTCATCATGGTATCATTCATATTGTCAAGGCCACATATAACCACCTGGTATTTGATCACATTCTAGCAGCAGTTGATGGAGATCCTAATGTGGACATAATGCAGTGCTGGAAATCCTTCATTATTGTTGACACAATAACTTTCATCAAAGCTGCAATGGATGAATTAAAACCAGAAACTGTGAATGCCTGCTGGAAAAAACTTGTGGAGTGGATTGGAGGAACTTGTTAACACATCTTAAGAGGAAGAGATGGCAGCAGAACCAGCAATGTGAACATTAGAGAACGTATATGCTTCAAATTGCACAGATATTAAAGGACAAAATTATGAAATATGGTCCACTGATGGAACACAGCATTAAAGTTAACTGTATGATTACCAACGGTTACAACCTTTGCAAGGATATTTTGATAACTTAAAGAAAGAGACAACTTCTGATTACAGTATTCTAGCACAAGGTTCCAGCACCAAAACCTTCAAAGGATCCCAAGCATTGACACCAACATTGTTTGCCCCCAGACATCCAATCATTGACACCATTTTGGCACTATGATACAGGATCACCTTCTGATGATGATCCCTTTTCTGATGTATCATCAGAAGATCAATACTCACCTAACACTACAGCACTGAGATGCTAATGTTAGCTTACTATTGACCTTCTGTATATGAAAACATTTTATTTCCATCTCTTTTTTGGACCACATGTTTTAATTTTACGTATTTATCAGTTTTACAGTGGCTTTGGACTGCAAATAATGGCTACTTCTTTCTATTTTTAATTTTATTTTTAAATATATCACACACGTAAAATAACGCGATACGTAAAATTAGAAAATACAAAACAATGCAGGATGTATAAGAAAACAAAACTTACATAACTAAATTATAAATATCTAACTAAACTATAACCAACTAACAAAAATTACAACAGTTAACAAAAACTACAGATAAATTTGGTTCCTGCCCTGTTGTACACAGCTCCTAGAAAACTGTTGTACTTAACTATTAAATCTTTACTAAAAATCTAAGTTAAATTTTGTTGCTAACAGTATTTATAATCTTATCCATGTCCTCAAAAATGAACCTATCTAGTTAATAAAAGAAGATATATTATCAGTAATACTCAATTATTAATATTATTTTATTATTTTAAATAAGGTTTATTCTAAACATTGAAAATTAATATCAAACTTTGATATTGGTATTTATAACATAGATGTTAAAATCATAATATTAAAACCTATAGTATCAGTAGTATGGAATAGTAACTAGAGTAATGATTAATTCTTAAGGATTGTTAATAGGTCTTTCACATTATTACTAAAACCGTGTATAGTAAGTAAGTATTATAGATGTACTAAAATGGCAACAAACTAAGATTAAACATGCTCATGTAACAGTAAGAATAGATCAAGATTTGAAAATAATGTCATCAATTCACCCTCATTTTTCTTTAAACAATCAGTCAGACATTTCCATTCAGCAGCAAATTCATTTTCTGTTCGTCCCTTAGTTTAACCTATATGTAAGATTGTCCATTTCAACTATGGCTATCAATCTGTTGAACCATTTTTCTGTTGATGAGATTTCCATCTTTCCCCAGTACTTTGTGTATGCTAATTTTGCTACCAATAACATGCATCTTATCAGTTTGTCTTGTTTCTTGTCAGTAGTTGTCTCTTCTTCCCAAATTCCTAGCAAATATAATTCAAGATTTTTAGGTATTTGAAATTTTAGAATTTTTTGCATTGCATCTTATATCTTCAACAAAAATTGTTTGGTTTTTTCACATGTCCACCACATAGGGTACAAAAATCCAAACTGGTCTTGACATTTCCAGCATTTATTCTTCATATCTTTATGATCTTTGCAAGTCTTTCTGATGTAAGATACCAAATCCTTCATGGATCTGAATCCCCAGGGCAAAACAGGCAACTGGAATCTTTCAAATCCGGAAGTGCCCGCTGCCCTCACATTCCCCCCTCACATTCCAGCCCTCCATGCTGGAGAAGTGTGCAGGGCACACCAGAGCCTGTGCTTGCACAAGTGCCTAGGATCAGGTCCACAGGGGCAAGTAAGGCTGGTGATGGCCACGCTCCTGCAAACCCCGGGGTCTGAGCTTGTGCCAGGACCTGGGATCAGGCCTGCAGGGGTGAGTAGGGCTGGCAATGGCAGTGTTCCTGTAAGCCCCGGGGCCTGAGCTTGCTGCAGCAGCGTGGGAAAAGAGGGCCATCACCCCTTCTCTGCACCACCACCACGGCTGCTGCCATTGCAGACACTTCAGAGGTGGCCTGCAGGGACGTGCAGAGTGAACAATCACTTTTTAAACCCTTTTTCAAAAAAGGTTTCAAAAGATTCGAGATTCGTGAGATTTGTGGATTCCCAGAACCTTCAAGGGATTCAGATCTGGATTCGGAAAATTCTGGATTCATCCCATCCGTATTCAAAACCATATATCCAAAAAGTAGAGAAAGAATTAAATATCAGTCTCCTTAATTATAGCCTTAATTCAAAGTCCAACATCCATAAGGATGAAAATAAAAATAATAAACAGTATAGATCAGCGGTTCTCAACCTGTGGGTAGAGACCCCTTTGGGAGTCGAATGACCCTTTCACAGGGGTTGCCTAAGACCCATCGGAAAATACGTATTTCCAATGGTCTTAGGCTCCATTCCCTCCTCGGTGGTAGCGTGCAAGCACGAGCCATGCGCTCGCGTCCTCCTGCCCCCTTTGGCGGGAACGCGTGGGTCGCATTTGCGCACCACCACTCCTGGGCCTTTTCCGCATGTTACCTTATCGCAGAGGTGGGGGGTGCCCTCGCTTTGCTGCTCCTTCGTCCCGCAGCTGTCTTCCTGGTGGCACGACTGCCCCTCCCCTTCCTCCGCAGTGCAGCCTGGGAGCTGTAGGCTGCGCTGGGGGAGGAAGGGGCGGGGCGGGGCAGGGCTAGGCGGTTGTGCGACCAGGAAGCCAGCTGCAGGATGAAGAAGCAGCGAAGAGAGCGCCTTGTGCAAGAACCTGCTTGCGCGAACGGCACCTCCCCTACCTCCATGATAAGGTAACGTGCGGAAAAGGCCCAGGAGTGGTGGAGCACAAGCATGAGCCACGTGCTCCCGTCCTCCTGCCCCCTGTTCAGAAGGGACTGAAATCGCTCCCTTTCTCCGCTACCGGGAGAACCTCCTGTCTGACGGGCCAGCTTGGGGGGGCAGCGGCAGCATGGGGGGCAGACCCTCTCCTCACCATGGCCCCTGCCCCACTCGCCACGGAGGGGGGCGCTGCGGAAGGGCCGGGGGGCCGCAAGGCAGCGCTTTTGTGGGGGAGTGAGCTGCGCCTGGTGCAAAAGACAAAGGCACTGGGATTCCTCCCCCCTGGCCAGGGTTGACACTCTGGAAACTTTTCCCACACTGCCCCCCCAGTGGAAATGAGAGCGAAGCAGAAGCAGAGCCCGTGGGGGTTCTCGAAGTTTTTCCCAGGGGAGACACGCGGCTCCTCTTTCCCTCCCTGCCCGCCCGCCCGCCCCGTTCCTGGCTGGCAAGGCAGCCTTTGCTGGGGGGGGGGGCATTGTAAATAATAAATAAATAATTTTATGGTTGGGGGTCATCCCTGTGTATCAAGGAGCCCCTTTACTTGACAGGAGGATCCCATTCTGTCAAGAACAATGCTTCAAGGGCTTGCATCTAGCACATGATCTCTAGATCGCATCCTCCATTACCCCAACCAGAAACCGGAACTGCTACATCTTTCTTTTGAATTCTAAAGTCCTGTCTAGTTTCAAGGCCTCATTTCAGTACCCATATCATTCATCTCATTGGGAAAAAAATAGTATTTCCTACTATCAACATTTGTCATTATCTGCGGTAAGACTGGGAACATATCCCCCATAGATACATTTCCTACTGTATAGGACTGATCGCAGAGGACCACCAGAGTGTAACTGAGCTAGGATTTGCGACACTAATTTCAAATTCCTATTCTATTATTTATTTTTCACTGAATGGTAGTGATTGGCTGAAATATACCTAGAAAGTCTATCACAACAACTTTCTAGGTGTATTTCAAGCAATCACTACCATTCAATAAAAAGTACTTTACAGGGGGAATAAGTAGCGAGGCAAAAGCCATGAAAAGCAGCCATGTACCTTGAGAATACCACAGGTACCACCCATCTCCATGGCACTCTGTCTTTTGATTCACAGAAAAAATGGAAAGTCAAGTGAGGGTGAGCTATCATAAAGTGGGGGGAAGTGGTGATTTTCTTCAAAGATACAGCTTA
>CAOKZL010004469.1:0-28408 GCA_948472985.1 Iguana delicatissima
GGTGGGTCTGGCGCAGACTTGGCTCATTGTAAGGATCTAGGCCCAATAGTTCCACATGCTGTGGCCCTTTCCCTGTGTTTCTTTGTCCTGGTTGCTGTTGTCTCGCTTCCCAGTCATTTCCTTCTTTTCCTGAGGCAGCCAGATAAAAAAGAAAAAAATTGTTTCCCTCACATTGACTACCCAGATATACACTTTGCCTTTCTCACGGATGTTAAAGGAGCCAGCTAAAAACTTAGTATAGTTATTTTTTGGACTACAGTTCCTACAATTTCTCATTCACAGGCCAAGTTGGCTGTGATGATAGGTAGTTTCAGAGCTATTGCCCAAAATATATGCATACATTCATACATGCATTTATGAAAGAGTTCCCAGCTGTGAAGTCAGTTGGGTACTTGTCTAGGTTTTCAAATGTATAATTGACACAGCACAAATATTTTGACTTCTGAAAAGGCTGTCTGGCTTTGAATCCCTTCATCTTTTCTCCATGAAGTATAGTAAAACTATCTGGTTAGAAATTACACTCTGAATACTAGATCTAGAGCCCAGAAATCCATCCATGTTCCTGGCCATTCTCACATTACTAGAATTCAGGGAAGGAGATGAGGAGAGAGAATAAAATCTAAGAAGGACTGGGAAGAGCTATTTCTTGTCCAAGTATGTCACATTCAAAGAATCCTACCCCAATATCTCCAATCTTTCAAAAAGAGGTATACAAAGGTATTGGCAAGGACCTGACTGCCAGCATGTCAGGATTTGCAAGATTTTGGATTGAGAGAAACCTAATTCATGGCTGTGGATAGTAGTCGGGATAGTCAGATGGGTTGAGAGTGGGGAGATCAAAACAGAAGTTCCATGGCCAAGCTAGAAGAATTAGTCTGCAAGGGCTCATAGTGGCCCATTTTATGTTTTATAGATAAAAATTCGGACATGTGTGGCCAAGCACCATCAGAGTGTGGTCAGAATGGCAGAAGTTATTAATGGAGAAAAATACATAGCTTAGGAGAGGCTGGGGCTCTTTGTTTTTGTGTGAGCCTATGAGAAGGGCAAGAATAATCTCCTCTTGGCCCTTCCTCCCTGTTGAATTAACTGAGTGCAAACTACCATATATATTCATGTATAAGGCCATTTCTGCACTAGAATGTTATAGTGTTATTATTCCACTTTCAAAATCCTATGGAATCCTGGGGCTTGCTATTTAGGGAGGGGCCTTTGAGGCCCCTCCCTAAACTGCAAACCCCAGGATTCCATAAGATGTTGAAAGTGGTATAATAAACTATAACAGTCTAGTACAGAAATGGCCTAAGCTGACCTCATATATAAATCGACAGGTTTTGGGCCAAAATGATGGATTTTGATATGACCCTTCCACAGAGGGGGAAAGTGCCACCCCTTGCTGCTGTCACCACCATTTTTACTCCCAGGCATTCAGAAAGGCCACTGTACTCAGATAAGAAGACAATTCTTTTCTTGATAAAAATTAAGGTGCAGTCCTGCCTCTTATCAAAAAAGAAGTCATCCCCTTCTCTAAGTAGAGTGGCAAAAGGCAAGAACTTAGACCCTCCTGGGAAAATCTAAAAGAAGCACTGACCCCTCTATTCTCTCAGTGCTCCTTTGAGGAGAAGCACCGAAGTGCCAGCACTGCAACTACCGTTTTCCTGCCTCTGCATTCAAAAAGGCCAGAAGCAGTGCTGCAGAAGCAATGCTGGAGATAGTAAAGGGAGATCATCATCATCACCAATTTATAATGTCCTTTACACCAAAGGGTGGAACAATGACATATACAATCAGGGACAAAGACATTAAAACAAAAAACCACAAGAATATATGGCATGAAATCCCCAACATCCTACCAGTTGCTACCGATCTCAGCACCTTAAACACATCTCAATGACTTAAAGTGGAGAGTCAAAGAAGAAGATCGTCAACTGTTTGAGAAAATGGATAAGATCCTCCTCCAGTCGGAGGTCCAAAGGAAGACTGTTTCACAAATGCCGGCCCACATCTTGAAAGGTTTGCAGCCTTGACAGATCTGTACACACTGGTGAAACAGACAATAATCCTTTGCCTGCAGATCTCAAATTCCTGAATGGAACATATCACACAAGCTGAGCTGCAAGGTACTGAGGGAGATTAAAATGCAAAGCTTCAAATACCAGGATCAAAAGTTTGAAACAGGCCCTAGCCCAAACTGGTAGCCAGTGAAGGGATCTATGAGGAGAAGAACAGCTGATGCTTCTTTTAAGTTCTTCCTGAATGGACTGAGCTCTTGCCCTTTGCTGCTCTACTCAGAGAAGGGGATGGTTCCTTATTTGATAAGTGTGAAGGTACAGTACTTACATTGGATAAGTAAACCCAAGTTTCCAGGAGTTCCACTCTTTACTATCTGTCTACTTATCGTCTTATCGCCAATGGAAACAATGTGAATTACACAATAATAGAAATGATTGAATTAGTCTCTTCCTCTATTCAAGTGTGTGCATACTGGGGACCAGATTTATTATTGTCAATTGAGCCACAGTATGTTTTGTTTTTGCTTTCTTTCTTAGAACAAACAGAATCTTTCCACTGGCTAACAATCTTGCATTTGCATCAAAAAGGGGCATCTTATATTATACCTTTGCGTTCATAACCCAAGCTAAAATTTGCGACTAAAATTATGCAATTAAGCAGAATCGTGGCGAAAATACAAAAACAGCATTAAAAGTCAATGCATTATAGAACAAAATTACTTATGTGGGTGTTCTATGCTTCTGCTATGCATTTATCACATAACTCATGGAAAGCTCTATAAATACGTGATACAAAGAAGCCAACTAGACCTGCAACATGACAGAAAAATAACAGTAGATAACCCAGTATTAGCACTACAGCACACCTCAATGCCTTTTATAAAGCATTCATTTTGGAAGTAAATTTTCGATTTATTACCAGCAACTCTTCTTTGTCATTTTAAGTGGCCAATTTAAAATTCAAGGATACAGACAAAATAGTTTTGCAAAATAATAAATAATAGTGCTATCAATTCTGATAACAGAAATTACAGGGTAATTTTTTTTTAAAAAAAAGACAGAATATAACACACAAAAAGGAAATTTCAGCACTTTGCTTTTATCATACATCATGGGACAAAATACTCTAGAGGAAAATTATGAAATATACTTTATATCTTATTAATCAATTTAGAACACACACTGTCCTTTAGTTCTACCCTCAGAAGAAACAGGAATAACATCCTGTTTTAACTGTTTGAAAAAAAGAATTAGCATTACTTCATCATCTATAGTGGTGGAATCCACTAGTGGCCCATGACCTGAGTAGAGGCAAGGGTTCCCAGGACTCCAGGTTTAGCCCTGAGTCTCCAATTTTCATCAGTTATCTCCAGCCAGAAAAAGAGCTTGCAAATTTTCCAGTTTTGGTGGACTCATCTCTGGGCAGGAGAAAAGGAATGTGTGCACATTTCCAGCTCAGCCAGTAGATGAGCAGCTTGCTACAAATTGCAAGACTTAATTGATTTGTTGCTCCTAAAATGCTTATTGTTTTGCTGCTAAAATGTTTATTTTCTGGTGGTACCAGGGCTCACCCTCCACTCTGATCTACATCCACCTCCTGGCTAGAAACAAGTAGGCTAATTGAAATGTTCCCTATTCCTGTATGCCTAAGGAAGTGAGAAGGAATAATTCTTTCATTTCACCTTGATTTGAGAGCAGCTCTTTTAGCTGAGATTTCTTTTAAAATTTCCAAATAAGAAAATATATTTTTCTCCCTCCACCCCAGGTGTGTTTGAATAACAAGCTCTGAGCAATGGTGATCAGTAGTTGATGCACAATGCTCAGTGACATCACCAGAGGCTATCCTCAGGTCTCAGGGTTTGACCCAGAAACCTCAGAGCCTGGGACAATCCTAAAGTGACAAATCTGGTGGAGAAGGAAAGGCTAATTCCATAGGGAAAGTCTGAGTTCCCATACTGCTTGGATCAGCGTCACTGGCAATGGAATATGAGACAGAACTGTATGTGGCAATCAATTCAGGGTCATAATACAGTTCTCCCTCCACATTCGTGGGTTTGAGACTCACGGATTTGATTATTTGTGGGTGGCTTGCCTTCCCTCATTTCCCTCTCCCATTCCCTAATGCAGGGAGAAGATCTGCTCCCCTCCTCTTCCCCCACCAGCTATGGTACCAGCAGCAGATGGAAGAGTGAAATCAGGGAGGCATCTCATCTGCCCAGCTCCCCTTCCAGGCAGCTGAGGGCTCTATCATGCTGGGGGGTGGCAAAAGAGAATGGGGAGGGTGATCTCACACTCCCCATTCTGCTCCCCTGTGCGACCAGAGGGATCCCACCTGGCAGATGGCAGAGGAAGTGAGGAGGGCAATCTTGACCTCCCCGCTCTCCTTCTGCACACCCCCTGCACGATTGCCCTAGGGATGGGTGGGAGAAACATGCGAGGAGCACGATCTTGCTCTCCTCGCTCTTCTCTGGCCTGCCAAGGCACAATCCCACCAAGGGTGGGTGGGGGAAACATGTGAGGAGCGTGATCTCGCCCTCCTCACTCTTCTCCAGCTTTCCACCGGCACGATCCCACTGTGGATGGGCAGGGGAAGCATGCGAAGAGCATGATCTCACTCTCCTCACTCTACTGTGGCCCACCACTGGCACAATCCCATTGGGGGAGGGTGGGAGGAGCATGCGAGGAGCATGATCCTGCTCTTCTCCAGCCTGCCACCGGCACAATTCTGCCAAGGGCGGATGAGGGAAGCATGCGGGGAGCACAATCTCACTTGACTGCCCATTCCCTACATGTCCTGGGGCTTCTGCTCACTGGCAGAAGCCAGCAGGGGTGTGCAGAGAGATTGCCCATTCTCTGCATACTCTTGGCCGCTGCTGGTGCGATCAGGCTCACCATCTATCTGCCTGCAGCTCCAATGCAATTGGCCCTTCAGCAGCGGGGGGAGATGGTGAGGGGGTGGAAAAGATATTTTCCTCCTGGTCACCATCTGCTCACCTGCAGCTCCAGGACTGATCGACCCAGAAGCTGGGGGGGGGGGTGAAAGGGAGGAAAGATTTTTTTTTCCTCCTGCCTGTTGCCAAGGATGACTGGCCTGGCCATGTGTGCAGGGAAGGAGGGGTTCTGGGGGGAGTTATTCAAGGTTATTTCACTTTCACGGGGGTTCTCTGCACATATCCCTTGCGAATGTGAAGGGCCTATAGGGTTTTGAAGGGTTTTGTTTGTATAGGCAAACAAAACAAAGTCTAATGTTGGATCTAGTTCTTGGACTGACTGCTCCTTTTTAAAAAATCATAATCCAAATATTACTTAACTTGGAATGACTTTCTCGTTCAGAGGGAGAGCAGAAAGCATTTTTTTCTCAAATTGCTTTCATGGGGCCAAATACTATTAGCTGTGACATTATCATGCTAACTATGCAATCTCCAACTGGCTGGGATCTCACACAATCTGCTAGGAAGCTGCATCTTAAAAAGTGACATGAAAGCAGTTGCCAAGTGGGTAAAGACCGTTACAAAATAGATGACAAGGAGATGTTCCCCACTGTGGTCCCCTGAAAGCACTAGTTTCAGGATGAAAAAGTCACTTGTAGGTCCCCCCCCAGCATTGATAGAACTTTATTTACAGCATGCGAAGTCTTTTTCCTCCCTGTTCACTACTGCATTCACTATTAGGTGGGGCCATACCTACTCTCCCTCCTTCCCTTCCTAATCTAGGAGGATGCCAAGAAGGAACGAACTGACGTGGGTCTGAAATGATCACTCACAGCATTCATCTGTTTCCCCCGTTCCATCCATTTCCCCATCTATTTTGGTCCTCCCATTATTCCTTTCTTCAACAGAATTCTGATCACTGGCAGAAGGCTCTCTTCCTTCCAGTAGTCTCTCTCACCTCACCCCCATGAAAGTAGGCTGAGGAACACACGCAGCCTACATATGTCCCAATCCCTTTTTAAAAACTGTATTTATGCACCACAGCAGGGATGGAGAGCCTGTGGCCCTCACGTTGAACAATAACTATATCCATCACACCTTATCACTGGTCCATTTAGAAGGGGCTGAGAGAAACTGCAGTCTTAAGGCATCTGGAAGGCTAGAGGTTCTTCAGCTCTCCCCTAGGAAATAACTAGCAATGATCACTGTGGGATTTACACAGTAAACATGCATAGAATTTCTCTCCCCACCTAGATTTTTAAAAGGGTCTCTGGGACTACCATGTAGACTCGAAACCATGCTGCCCCTCCTCAAAAAGATTACTGCTTCCATGCCTCCACATAACTGCTATGCGCTGCAAAAGGCTTTCATCTAAGAATTCAGCTTTGGTAGCCTTACGCTTACACTAATAGTCAAGGTGAGCCAATAAAGACATTTTGATGCCTAGAACAGAGCAGCAAATGGTAACTGAAGCAGAAAAGATAGCCGAAGGAGCTATCCCTCTCCTTGACAGTAAACATCAACAACCATCATCATTTTACATCAGATAACAACAGCAGCAGCAACAAAAGAACATGTTGCATATTCATGAGGGTGATAATCCAAGTGTGAAGTGGCTGCCTCACTCTTGAGCTGCTGTATTCAGTTTGCTTCTGTTAAACAAAAGCAAAGAAAAAGCAAAGAAAAAAAATCATGAGAAGATGGGTGAATGAGGCTAGTAAAGGATGTGGAACTAACACTATACTAAATGTTTACTGGGCCCTTTCACACTACACAGTTACAGCACTATGATTCCACTTGAGCTGCCAATGTTCTGTCCTGTGGAATCCTTGGATTGGCTGTTTGGAGAGCGGCTTCACTCAGAGAGTTCCTCTAGTGCCTCGCTAAACTGCAAACCTCAGATATCCATATAATGCAGCCGTGGCATGTAAAGTGGAATCATAGAGCTATAAGTGTATAGAGTGAAAGAGTATTGGGTTATTCAACGTATAATTTTAATGAAATTAGTAATCGGTATATGGAGCATATGTTCTTTACAAAAGAGTAATATTTGGATACATAAAGAAACTCATCTCAATATTCATCCGCTATAGGTAAAGCACAATAACAAATAAAATTTTGTCTTGTGTTTTGATGATTTCAATGACTGCGTAGCCCCGAAACCAAGTTACTGCAGGGGGTTTGTAGCAAATATCTTTTTAAAGTTTCAAAGCAGAAACCCATGTGCAAAACTGCATAACTGGCAGCTGTACATCCTTTCTTTTTAGTTCACTTAAAAAACAGGAGGCATGATCTAGTTCTTCACTTGATAGACAGAGGGTTAGGAATGGGGAATGGAGAACAGGAAATCAGAAATGAAGGGTGGAGGAAGGACAAATCAAGAAAGGAAAGCATTCCAGGAAAGGAAATCCTACCATTCCATACCACTCTATACCATTAATGTGCACGGCCTCAAACTGGGAATAAGAGAAGAACATCTGTTATATCATCCAGTTCTCCTGCTTTTCAGACATTTGCTGCCATACCCAACTACATCTCACCTCTTGACCTCATGGCCTCTCTACCCAAGAAAGGTGCACAACCTTTGGCCTTCCAGAAGTTTTTCACTACAAAACTCCAAATCTCCAGCCACTGGGCTTCCAGGAATTGAAGTAAAACATATCTAGAAGGCCAGTGGTTTACTATTCTTGATGTGGTGATGTGGAATATGATGTCGAATATACCTGCCCCACAGCTGATTGGCTAATTCACTACAGTCACTCTTTAACAAGTCTTTTGTACATAACTGATTGTGTATTAACATGGATAACAATATGTTGTGGAACACACAGTTTCAATGTGGTGCAAACAGTCTTATTTATAGCCAATTTAGCCTATGTTGGCAGTGAGAAATAATACACAGAAGCTTGATTTGACATATAAAACTCAGCACAATAGAGAGCAAGAATGGAAAGAATATTCAAAAAATAGTCAGAAATAGTCAAAAATCTGTTTTTCAAAGGTTAGGAAATCCTGGTAAAGAGAACATTGAAGTGACACAAATCTTAGCAGTTTGAGATGTATTTTGTATAAAAGTTGCACACTTTTGGACCAAAAACAAAGCTTTCTGAGCAGATAATATTATGCTTTTTTTTGTGCAAAAAAGGTATGAATTTTGCACAGATAAGTTTTCAACTGCAATATTTTCTGCCCAAGAAACAATATATTCTCGCAGAAAATATTATTTTTGTGCACAAATTTTATTTTCTGCGCAGAAAATACCTTTCCCTGCACAAAATTTTTGCTGTTTTCTGTGCAAAAGTACCAGGTGTGGATTTTGTACAGAGTAACTACCAAACTATAGTCTTTGTAACAGGCAATTTTCAAAAATCTTCTTGCAGGAGGAAAAAAATGCTAAAATTATTCATTGCTTCCTTTAAGAATGAAATTGGTGAAGAATGGTGGGAAAGCAAATCCAAACCTCAAAGGTGGAAACTTCAATCAGTCTTTTAAGTCAAGTGCTCAGCTTGGTCAATAGTGATCTTTCGCTTTAAAGAGACAGACAGCTGGCACAGTGATTTTGTGAATTTGTGATTCATGGGCAATGGGAAGGTTTGGGAAATGCTTGGCCCAAAAAATTCTGGCTTTATCCTCTGAAATACATAGAAGCAGAACTCTAGACTAATAAAGAAGTATCTTTTATTCAAAACTCAAATGAGTTTTCTTCTTTATGGTAAAGAACAATCTTTACAAACCTTCTGTCTCTCTTTCTTCCTCAACCTTGCTGTAAAGCAAGGGTAGGTAACTTGTAACTTTCCACATGCTGTTGCACTGTAATTCCCTATATCTATTACCAACGGCTTTGACAGCTAGGGATAAAAGGAGCTGTAGGCCAGCAGTATTTCAAAGGCTGCACATTGCTTACTTCTGCTTGAAAGGGAGAGACTGGAAGAAGATAGATAGCAATTTCATCTTTAGTCATGTAAGGATGGGACTTGTTTTGGAAATGCAGTTGGTAGTTCTACAGAAAGGGCTAAAAGCACATTCCCTTACAGTAGATAATCTGGTGATTTCTCTGTCCCTGACTTATCTTGGATATTATTTTAAACACCTTTCTAATTGACCAGTAGCCCTGTGTTCTCCACTGCTTTGTCAAGTCTCATCAGACTGGAACTTCTAGGTCAGCCTGTAACCTAGGCAGAAAGTCACAAGAAGCTGCAACCAGGTGGTCTCCTCTGTAGTGTGAGGCCAGGGGAATGCTTGTTCAATGTTTGCTTTCAGCAGGGGTGGGAATCATGTGGCCTTGCGGATGTTACTGAACTACAGTTCCCAAGATTCCTCAGCACTAGCTACATTGGTTAGGGTCGCTGGGATCTCTTCCTACACAACATCTGGTAGACTGCTTGGTTTCCACTGTGCATCAGAGGAATAAATAATGCAAAGTAGGTGTGTAGAATATACTCTACATATTTACTCCAGGAATTTCTCATCACACCTGTCACACTTTCAAATAATGCCAGTGACACCAACTTTATTTGAAAGAAAATGCTTAATGGATATTCTGTTGAGTAGCTCAGGGTTAATTGGAGGCTCTTAGAAATGCTTGCATGCCTTAAGGCAGTGGTTCTCAACCTGTGGGTCCCCAGATGTTTTTGGACTTCAGCTCCCAGAAGCCCTGAGCATTGACCATAGTGACTGGGGCTTCTGGGAGCTGAAGTCCACAAACATCTGGGGACCCACAGGTTGAGAACCACTGCCTTAAGGGAAGGTATCAATGAAGCTTTGCTTTCAGAAAAAAGAAGCTTAAAAGAGTGTTTTCCATGACACCATCAACAGAGATATTGGGAAGATTTTAATGGATATTGGAGTATTTTTAAAGAAGGGCTGTTAAGTGTGCTGTGCTGCCTTTTAACTCCTATTTATAGTTTACATTTTTAATACATGTATTAAATTGCTTTTAATATTACAGATACTTTAAATACCTTTTCTTAATATTTTGTAAGTTTGTATTTATACTGAATTTGTTTTAATTTTCTAATCCAGTTCTGAGAGGAAAGGTAGGATATAAATAAAATTTTAAAAATATATTTAAAAATGAGTTGTTGTTGTTGTTGTTGTGGTGTGCCTTCAAGTCATTTCTGACTTATGGTGATCCTAAGGCAAATCTATCATAGGATTTTCTGGAGCTGAGAGTATGTGACACCTCCAAGGTAAACCAATGGCTCTCGCTGGCTGAGTAGAGAATGGAACCATGCTCTCCAGAGTTGTAGTCCAACACTCAAACCACTACACCACTCTGGTTACCATGTGCTAAATCTTTGCTTGGAAATTGTATTTCTTAAAATCAGCGATCTGAGTCAGGTTATAGGAATTTATTCAGCAATGCACCCAGTGCTCCTTTTCTCCCAAGCAGGAACAGTACCCTTCAAAGAAGGAATATGGCTGGAGGGCTTTATTTTCAAGAACTGTGATTAGTCCTTTTGATCTGTAAGTCCAGATGACCTCTTCCACAGGTTCCTTTCTTTATTCTTAGCTGAGAGCTACCTAATGAGTAGCCCTATGGCAAGAGTGACAGTGGTGTGACCATCCACAGCAAGCCACTATTTGACACCAGATAAGTAGCTAATATAGCACAGGTGCCTCAGGAGAACAAATGCAAACTTGTTAACATCATCAGTTAATAATAAAGGCCTATTACCATCATCTTGGTAGTGACCAAAGCCATCTATTCAACATATACTGAGGTTCATACTGGCTCTACTTCAGTCAACAGAATTTGGATAAAGAATGTTTATAGAATATGGAGGACAATACAGCAAGTGCTTTAACATTGCGTCAGATAATTGCACTGTTTTGGGCAGAATGCTGCATGTCTATTGTCTGTGCTGAGATGGGAAATCTATTTCCCACTTATATACATACATGGTTGTTACATAATTATACTATAAGTACCAGTGAAGTCTTATTTGTTTGCCAAATGGTAGGGCTGGCTATGGCAACTGTAAGTACACTTTGCGTCAAATGAGAAGGGAGGATTTTCTCCCTGACTCCCATAGTGTCTCTAGGTATATAGTATATGGGCTTAATGAGTTATCTAGTTGGAATGATGTTTCCTTGTTCTCTTTAAAGTCTGTGTCTTTGTTTACATGCATAAGGAGGCACATGGAGAAAAATCCCTGAAGTATTAGCTTACCTGCTACTAACTTCACAAATGTGACCAATTCAAAAGACTGCTAGGAATAAAATTACATTACCCAAGCTGAGATGAAGTTCATCATTCCTTTCTCATAAAACCAGTAAGCTCCAGATTCTGAGTACTGTTGTGCTCTTGCAAGAATGATACAGGCAAGTCTCATGACTGTCAAATGGAAAATTACCAGAACTAGCAAAATGATGCTATGTTTATATCAGAAACTGTCACAACCTATTTTGCTGTTAATAAAAATAGAATACTCCTACTCCACAGTACAAAACACATGTGTGGGGTCAAATCTAAATCTAAACAGCAAATGCCTGGTTTCCTGTTCTTCTAGAACTATAAAAGACTTCCATCAAATTGCCATTGCAAAGCTACAGATGGAGATGCAATAGTTAATGTTGTTTCCCTCCTGCACTAGTTCTTTCAACAGAAGGATAAGAGCAGCCATGGCAACTCTTTCTACTTATGAGCTAGCTAGACACTTTGATTCAAACATGCCACTGGTGAGGATGTGAGGCACAAATTGTCATCAATACAGAGATGACTGTACGTTTTAAGGAAAAGGAACACAGGAAATTTTCTTCTGTCAGATTATTCACTCAGCTAGCCCAGTACTTTCTACTGTGATTGACAACAGCTTTATCCAGTTTCAGCAGTATGTTACTATCATCTGCAACCTGATCCTTTAAAAGTAGATGGATCAGGAATTGAACCCAGGGCATCCTGAAGGCAAACAAAATGTTCTGCCACTGAGCTATGAGCCCTCCCCAAGCTGAGGGGAGAAGACATGTAAGCACTAATGTGGATAAGTGATGCTGACTTTAAAATCATGGAATTAACTGGGCTAGGTGTGTTTGTTTTTTTAGAATCTCTGACAACATGGAGAGCAGTCTGTATTTTTATCATGGGGGGATAGAAAGCATTGTATGAGTGGGTCAATGTCTACAAAACAACTGTGTGAAATCTAGGAACAAAGGAATGTATGCCTCCATGTGCCATACTTTTTCAGTAATTAAAGCATCAGTCTAAAACTTCCTTTCTTGTGGCTGCTGTTGTGAATCCTTTTGCTTATCATAACACCAGGTTTTTCCACAAATAGTAATAAGTAGTTTTACACCAGGTAGATATCATGATAGTTATATGCTAGAAAATCTCCTGCACTGGTAGCAGGTGGGTGAATGAATTAGCTAAATCTCTATACTCAAAAGAGAAGATACTGGTCAATTTCAACTAATTAATCTCAATCCTTTAAAGACTTTCCACCATCAACATTCTTGTTTCATTAACAGATGCATTTGTTTGTTGTGTTTCACTGAAAAATACAGTCAAGGAATACTATGAATATTTAAAGCACTGCAGTGTTGGATCAACCTGCGCTACTAATTTCCAGCTGTGAGATCAAAGTCAGACACATTTTAATATCTGAAATGAATCCAGTATGGAGTGCTTATAGAGATGGTCAGGAATTTCAATCAATTGCAGGCACATTGGTCTTGATGCTACAGATATTCTTTTCTGTGGATATTCTCTTCAACGACTGCATTGAAGCTCTATAATAAAATCTAGCCCATGATTCAGATCCTTCCTCTGTATCTTTGTCAGAAACTGAAGAGACTTTTTAAGGCACAACTTCCTTTAGTTTCACATGTTATTCTTTAGCCTTACTCTATGGCTCCCCTACCTCAACTGTTGGTCATATTATATGCTTTAACAATATGTCCTATTTTTATACATTGCTGTATCTTTAGGTTCTAAGCTGCTCTGGAAAGAACAACAGAATGTCAGCATATATGCAAATTATTATCATTGTCATTGTCGGCAAAAATTTCACCTGATATGCATTTATGAGTGGCAAGGGCTGACACGGGAACCCTGGCGGCGCAGTGGTTAAATACCAGTACTGCAGCCACAAGGTTGTGAGTTTGATCCTGCCGGGCTCCAGGTTGACTCAGCCTTCCATTCTTCTGCAGGTCGGTAAAATGGGAACCCAGCTTGTTGGGGGCAATTAGCTAACACATTATAAACCACTTAGAGAGCACTTAGCTGATAAGTGGTATAGAAATGCACATGCTATTGCTATTGTTATACATGTATACTTCAACATATTGCACAGGCATACTCAAGACAAGCTGAGACGTTGAAAAAGCTTGGTTCCACAAACTGAAATAATTGTGGGAACAAGTATGTTGACCCTTCCTTAATAATCTTTTTCCCTTGGAATGGATGGATCTGGCATGTGGGAACTGCAGTTTTAAAAATGTTGATGCTGTGCTGCATATAGTGACCTTGCACATCCATTTACAAGCTGGAGACGTTGACTTTCATAATGAAGATACTCATGACTAAATCTTACTTTCATTTCTAGAATTTGAGACCAATACATAAGAACCCAAATTATGTCAAAAAATAAAAAGTTGGCACCATTATGTTTCCCTTAGTTTTATCACTTTGTTCATAATGGTTTTATTACTTTGTCTGGCAATATGAATTTCAAATTTATTTTTATAAAAGAGTAAAACCTCATTATTGTGACTCGGAGGACTACAATACTATGTTACTACATTTTAAAAATGGTGAATGGATTTTCTAAGGTTGGGATTTCCAGAAAGTATGACTTTTAGTTTAGATTTTAGCTCTTATCATTAGATTTCTGTGAATTCTGTATGCTTAAGCCCTGGTGCTATTTTTGTTAAATATATACTGTGCAGTTTAAGATCCTGTTTTTTCAACTTTCTTTAAGTACACATGGCCCTAATTTATATCAGGACCAGTGTACACATGACTAGCACAATTCAGCCTCCACCCAAGCTGATTTTTCTTTCACTAACCCTTACCTCAACCACCACACCAGCCATCTATTCTTGACTGTAAGGAGCACCGTTCCTTAAATCCACCACCTAGACTAAACTAGATTAGCTCATTGAATGAATTACTGAAAGGCAAGCCAACCATTATGTAAGACCGACGGCTGGGAATAAGATTCAATTCCATAGTTACAAACTATTTAACTATAATATCACTTCTTGTTCCTAGAAAGAATAAAAACTTGAAGGATGGACCTTCCCTGATCATCTAAATTAGAAACATCATAAGTTGCTCTCAGCAGAATCAAATTAATTTGTCTTCCTTTGAGAAGTCACTGAAATATACTCTCCTTTCATGTTCCCCTGCCTTTTGTCTGGAGTATGTCTAATTTTTTTTTAACTGAGTTCTCCTGTTGCATTTATCTTTTGAAACCCTTAATAGGTGAAAAAGTCTGGTAAATTCAATTCAGTATAACATGTGATATGATTTTGTTCTTTCAGATGAATTTTTAATCCACTAAATAGCAAGTACATAGAACTTCTTTTTATTATACTTTTAACAATATTTAACTTGCTCTATATTTCCAAGGAAACATATCCAGATTGAGGTACTTAACACTACTGAGTGATAGTGCTGTTGGACCTGTTTTTCATTTTAGAAAGTCAGTGCAAGCCACAAAGGCATGCTGTAACAATGGATTAGAGGTCTTATTATACAGAAGTTTGAAAATAGCAGGTTTTCCAATTGCAATAGAACCTTAGGTGCTTTTCCCACAGCATTTCTGAACAAAAGCCGTCAGTTGTACCATTTTATCAAACAGGCCAAGGAGCTATTTGTATACAGTTTTCTGTTGATTAATGCCTAAATTGAACAGGCCTGAAAACTGGGCTAGGAAATCTTTGGCCTTCCCAAGATCCTGGGCTACATTTCCTACAGTGTTTTAACATGGGCCATGCCAACTGGGATTTCAGAGAGTTTGCAAAAGGAAGCCAAATTTTATATCCCTGCTATAAATTAACTAGATTATTAGATGGA
This sequence comes from Iguana delicatissima, assembly GCA_948472985.1. Lineage (NCBI taxonomy): Eukaryota > Metazoa > Chordata > Lepidosauria > Squamata > Iguanidae > Iguana > Iguana delicatissima. Next base: position 14,958 of record CAOKZL010004469.1, read on the forward strand.
GGTACCTGCACATGTGTGTGTATGTGTGTGTGAATGTGTATGTATATACCTGTACACACACACACACATATATGTGAGAAATACTTTCCTTTGCTTAGTGAGTCCAAGCTACCCATTTGTTTATGAGGAAGGGAAGCATGGCAGCTCAGTGGAAAAGCACGGAAAACTGCACATCTTCATGGAGTTGGGGGAAAGACTCCCCTTTGAAACTGTGGACACCTGCTCTCAGCCATTTGTCACTTCAGTGAAGAAATAACATTTTGTGTGGACTTTCAGATTTTAGCAAAGTTCCTTTTCTTATTTCAAACTATTATACTGCAACCCACAAATAGTACATTTTCTACTTGGCAGGAATTATTAGAAAAATATTAACAGGTGTCAAAAGGTGCAGATTTATAAAGAGTGTACAAAACAGTCCAACATCTGAGAGGGGACTTGCTGTCCTAAACTTAAAAGTTGTACTGTGTAATTCCAATTAAAGTAAATAGTACAGCTTATCTGACAAGGTGGATCTGTCCTACAGGTGTACAGGGAGACAGGGTGAAGGTGAATTAGACAGGTTTCTTTGCTGATGCATTGATAGAGTACTGGTTCTCCACCTTTGGTTCTCCAGAAGTTTGGGAGCAACTTGAATAATTCTTGAGTACTGGCCATAGTAGCTGGGACTTTGCAGAGTTGAATGCAAAATACCTGGAGGCTGAGAACCACTGCTCAAAAGGTTTTATTCAGTTATGATAGAAGATACTTTGTTCCTATGGAAGACTTTGAGATCTGATTGAACAGGATGAATGTATCATGACTTTAGAAGATGCATTCACAGAGGATGCAGTATTTTATTTGCACTATTGTGAACTGAAAGGTCACCACTATCACTCAGTAAGTTTGAACTAAATTTTCAACTGCCATTTTGAACATAACAAAAGTCCAAATGTTTAAGATTTACAGCTGGTTAATAGTGGGGGCCTATGGTAAAATTAAAGATTCACTGCTAGCATGGCAAATGGACCTTAAGATATTATTTAGTGATTCCCACTGGAATCAACTTTGGATGCCCCTCTTTCCAATTAGTATCTCTGCAGGTATCAAAAGCAAGCTTAAAATTATTAACTAATGTCATCTTACATGGGCTAAATTATGCCAGATTAATGGTGAGACATTCTTATTAGTTGTAAAAGATGTGGTAAAGAGAGAAATCTGTTAGACATGTGCCCTGTTGTCTCTGCGTTTTGGTCACAAGGGGTAAATACTTTGGTACTAATAATTTAGCATTGATAATGAATCAGCCAGTGAAGCATTGTGGGAAGCTATTGCTATTATCTCTTTTTACTGGAAGCATGAAGAAATAATAAACTTAATGCTCACAATGGCACTAGAAGACTAGTGTGTGGTTTTATGAGTCAGAGTTTGGTCAATACTAGAACACTTAATTCAAGAACTAAAAAGAGACAAAAAAAATTACCATTTTGGTCTCCCCTTATTGCATTTGCAAACTCTAGGATTGCTTTGTCCATGAACAATTCTCATAAGAAGTTGCGGGGGGGGGGACTTTTTAAGGTGCCCTGCACTGAATATCACTGCTTGATTTCCTGTAGAGACTCAGAATGGAGAGCTAGATGTTTCATTACAGCCTCTAGGTAATTCTTAACTGTTCTTTTATAGTTGTGCAATATAAACTGATTACATTTTAAGAAGAAATGTAAGATTTTGTGCAGTCTCCCTTTATGCTGAATTGACATGTCATTGGATAGTACAGGTAATGGGGAAGCTCAAAAACTCAAATAAGCCTATGAACCCTATCCACCCTGGAATAGGCTCTAAAAGCTTTTGCAGCATTATAGGGGAAATTGGTAGGAAAACTGATGTCGAATAACAAAGAGGGAGAAAGAGGAAGAAGTCTGAATTACACCATTATCAGATGTCACTCAGAATTGCCTTGTATATGCCAGTGATAGAACACAGAAGGAACCAGAGGGAGTCAGTGAACAGTTACGATCAAGGTAGCTAGGTGGTCCACCAACAGGGAACAGATATAGGGAACCAGGCAGTGTTTAATGGCATAAAGCAAGAATCAACAAAAAGCTATGCTGAGCACCAAAAAATCAGAACAGTAAGAAAGAATGCAGAGACTCACTGTGGCTCTATGGTATGTACAAAATTCAATGCAGAATGAAATGTTACAGTACTTTCTATTTGAGGACACTTTCTTCAAATATGTTGGCCAACATTAGCAAGATGAGTACCGCTATGAAGTTGAGTTCAACAATGGAATGATAGGGGAGTATACTTTTTTCATAGATTGTACTAAATCCAATCTCTGTTCAACACAGAGCAGAACCACTGAAATGAACAGTAATTTGACACAGAGGAAGAATCTGTCTTGCTGTCTGCCAAAACTTTGCAAAATGAAATGACTTGCTTAATACTCAAGATTAAGGATAGTGATATATCTTCTCTAAAGGGTGTTATGTGAAAGATTCTTTAGAATTATATTTTCCCAAATGCAGGCTTATTCTGCCTCAAAATACTCTGCAGTTCCTGTTTCAGCAATATACTTGATTATGTACCATAGCTCTCTCCTTCATTTCTTACAGAGAGAAATGTCTTCCCTTCTGAAAGTGCTGGACAAAGAAATTCTTGCTATCTCAGTTGAATTGCTGTGGAATAGCAACTATATATAAGAGTCTCTGTCTGTTTCTCCTCTGTCTGTCTGTCTGTCTACCTACCTAGTATATTTTTGCCTCCTCTACATACTCTTAAACAAAGCACAGACATTTCTTCTTGTTGATGTATTATAAGCAGCTGGTTTTCCTCCTTGTCTGACAGCTGAATAAAACCGCCATATGGCCACACCACTTAAATGCTGCAACAAGGATGGACCAAATGGCAAAGAGTACCATTCTACTCTTTGCTAGCATAATTAAATAATGCACTTTCCCAGTCCTTGTCACTCTGTGTGAACAGTGGTAAAATGTATAACTGACTGATCAGCTTCAGTAATACAGATCTTCTGTAATACAGTTCTTTCCCGTGCCCTGTGCTTTCTTTGCTTCACAAGAATAACTCTTTAAAATGAGAAAAAAAAGTACTCACAGTTGTCATAAACTTGCATTCATAAAAATTAATTGGATGCTAAAATTATTTCATTGTTGGTGTGTTCTAGCCATTATCTTTCTCTAAATTTCAGCACTGAAGGTCATCTTGAAGGAAACTATGCCTTGTTTTATCTTGGGGAATGATGAGAGTATTAGTCCAACACATCTGAGAAGCATCATGTTCATGGGGGCCTGTATAAGCTTCTCATAGACTTCCACTTTGTCAGAGTGGTCATGTGTCATTATTTGCATTTTTTTTGCTAGCTAGTCAGTACAAGTTCATAATGAAGAAATATTAATAGATCAGAAATATGTATTTCCTACTGAAGACTGAATGTTGGGGTTTGCAGGCTTGTACATTTTTACAGATGAGATAGATAAGTTGCAAATTAAAAGAAATAGTTTGGTGTGTGATGCTGTTTAACATCTATTCGAAAATGCATAAACTTCATAATATAAAGTTGATGCAGAGATTCAAATTGCATTAATAAAAATTTTACAGGAATATACAGCACTTAACACATCATTTCAATGTTGTTTCCATATTTGCCATAACAAATATGAAAAAGAATGAGAAAAGGCTTTGAAACTGTGGCAGTAAGATTAAAGTAAGATTCCAGTACATATTTATAGCATAGAAGCCATTATCCACAGAGGATTTTACATTTAGGATATAACAGAGGTGCACCAGCAGGTGCACATTCACTGATGGAATCTTGTTGTGCTTCTCTACAAGTCAAGTTGTATGTTCGTGGGTTAACAAACCTCTTTTCTGTTCATATCTGGAGTTCCCAAGCCACTGAAAATAGAGACACAAAGGCCCTTTCCACACGCGGGGTGGCAAAATGGGGCGGCGCACGCAGGGGCGGAGCTTACCTGGAAGCGGGTTGCTTCGTCCCCATGGGGAGCGTGCGTTCGCCGCTCTACACGGTGGTGAATTTCGGCGGCGTCCGGCGACGCCCAAAATGGCGGCTGCCAGCTTCCGGCGGCGCTCTGCCAATCAGGGCAGCACACCAGCCGGAAGCCCGCACCTGGGCAGTTTTAAACTCTGCAGTTCTAAACGGGGCGCTGCAACAGAGTAGCAAGCGCAAGTTTAATAAAAACCACTTGAAAAGTGGTTTTTATAAAACACGCAGTGCCACCCCTGCGGCCATGTGAGGGTGGTTTGAGGTGTAGAACCTCCCCTTTTCAAGCCGCCCTAGCACGCCTCGCGGTGTAATATGCACGTGTGGAAAGGGCCAAAGAATACCTATACTCTCCTGCCTGAAACATCCCTCTTGACAGCCAGAAGCATCACAAACTTTGAAGGCTGATGAAGGAGCACAGGAGGAGAATAAGGAATCCAGAATCATTCTGAAAACATGCAGATTCTCTCCAGAATCAGGTGCACAGAAAAACTCAGAACCTGGAAAAGTTCTTTTAGACTACAGTCCATGGCCCTGTTGGCTGGGTGATTCTGGGAGCTATGGCCCAGAACTTGTGCTTCTAAGCTCTGGATAAAACTGGACATGGCTGGACATAAGGATAGTTAACTGCACAATATTCTGCATGTTTCTTTAGAAGTATGTTCCATTGAATTCAGTGGGCGTTACTTCGAGGTAGGTGTGTATGGGATTGCACCCCGGGGCTCTGATGTAAAACGCTCTCACTTGGAAGTAAATTCCTCTAAAGAAATGAAGGCCTGATCCCACATAAACCTGCATAAGACAGTGCACTAATTTCAAATCCTCTTTAAAAATTTCAATATGAATTACTTGTGCCTATTGATGGCCTATGTAATGGCCCTTCCTCTCTCTCTGCTCTTCTAACAACCACAGAAATACATTCCTACATTATGTCCAGCATCCTGTTGGTGACTTGTGGTATAAGTCCCTTTTTGGATCAGCCACAGAAGGCTGTTCTTTTGCCCTTGCACTCTGTCCAAAAATATCACATGCCTGGCAGCATCAAGGCTCTTGCTCCATCTTTCCAGTGGGAAAGGCAGGGAAGGATGAGACCAATTCTGAGCGTGAAGTTTTGGCTGATCTGAGACCAGCTACTTTTATATGGTTCAAACTGCTTCCTCATTCCCTCTCTTCCCCATCAGTAAGCAATAGCAGCAGGGGTTCCTTCCAACGCTTGTCAGTTGCTGGGCAATGCAGAAATGCCACACAGAGCTACTCTCACATTTAGGATCTCAGATTTTCGCTGTTTTCAGTCACTGATGGAGAGCCCTAGAGAATCTGGATGCAACATGATTTAGTGTTGGATGGGGACCTGTGACCTCCTTCATATTGCTGGACTTCAGCTCCCAACATTTCTCACCAAAGGCTGTGCTAGCTAGGTCTCCTGTGGCTTACAGTCCAACAATATCTGGAAGGCTTTATAACTTCCATCCCTACAGTGACAGATTACTAGTGTGTGGATCTTCTAACAAGCCTATTCTAACCATCCTTGTGAAAAGGTGAGAAGTCTATTTATCATATCCTATAAAGCTCTCATGAGACTTCTTTCTTTCAAAAAACATGAAAAGGGACAGAGACCTAAATCCGCAATCATGTCGACACTACAGTGCTTGGCACAATATAAATTACTTACTCTTCTCCTCTACATTTAGGTTTCCCTGCCACTTCAAACATAGCTCCAGAGGATTTCACAACCTACCAGAGCTGGAGAGTGTGTGTGTGTGTGTGCGCGCGTGTGTGTGTGTGCACACGCGCGTGCATATTGCAGCTACAAGTGGGAGAGGAATAACACTTCCCATTGCTCCTGGATTCTTTTGTTCCACTAACTGAAGTCCATCATGGCATTCTATTCTTCTGAGTCCAGAAAGACAGTGAAGAACTTATATGAATAGTATTAAAAACAAAACAGTATTTTAGAAACGTAAGAAAAGATCAACTACTGTTCCATCTGTTCATGGCCTTTTCAATGCTGAAGCCAAAACCAGAAGCAAAATTATCTCTCTTCTTTCCATTCTGTAGTTGCTCCTTGCCAAAACAATAACAGTTTTCAATATTGGTCAACACAGAAAATTCCCGATCGATTGGAAATTAAATAATGGGACAGATCTTGCAAACAGTTCAAAGGTGTAGAAGTAAAATTCATGGATACTTCATGGACATGAAAGGAGAGGAAAATGTTTGTGAAAAAGAAGTTTATTTGGGCACATCACACATGCTCAGCACCAGAAAACCCCATGAGAAGTCTGCTTTAGATTCACTACAACTTGAAAGGCACACAAAAACAACATAAAATAGAGTCAACAGCCATAGCCTGAAGACAAAAAAGTATGCAGTTAATTCTGAAACAGGTGGCTTTTCCTCAAAACCCTCCTGTCTAATATGAAAAATCACTTTGGAGGTGATGCTCGAAACCAATTTATAATATGACACCAGGTTTGCTTTTCAAAGAAGTAAACACTGGCCACTATGTAAGTATGTGTATTGTGATAGAAATAAAACACTGCCTTGCTTCTATCAAGACTGCTTCATTAACATTTATTGCATTATATTGTAGCCCAGCAATCTATACCTGGTGTGTTATTTAATGTGACTAAAATGAAGTTATATTAGTTATATTCTGTCATCTGAATGTAACTAATTAGTGAAGTATTACATCTCTGCAAAAATACCATGGTACTGACAATCTTAAATTTTGCGTTCAAAAATATATCTTGGTAACTACCTCCTTTCTAACTGTCCTTCCAAGACTTAGGTCATTTCCGCACTAGACAGTTATAGCGCTATGATTCCACTTTCAACATCCTATGAAATCCTGGGGTTTGCAGTTTCGGGAGGGACGCGTGGCCCCTCCTGAAACTGCAAACCCCAGGATTTCATAGGATGATGAAAGTGGAATCATAGCGCTATAACTGTCTACTGCGGAAATGGCCTCAGTTATCTTCTAACTTCTTGATTAGAGAGCCAATGTGTTGTAATGGTTTGAATGGACTAGGACACTGGGGGACCAGAGTTTGAATCCCTGCTCGGCCATGGAAACTTTGTGGGTGACCCTGGGCAAGTCACATTCTCTAAGCCTCAGAAGAGGGCAAGGACAATCTCCTTCTGAATGAATTTTGCCAAGAATACCCTGTGATAAGGTCACCTCAGACTTTCTGTAAGTCAGAAATGACTTGAAAGAAAATGATAACAACTGTCTTCATTTTGACTGTTTCTGTAAACATTATTTTTGTCTTCTTAATATTTAACTGTAAGCTGCTTTTGCACTTTTTTCCTTGATTTTCATCAAGTAGTCATTCCTAGTCTTTCCATTTTCTTCTGGAAAGATGGCGCCACTTGATTATCCATGCATCTTCCTCTAGTTTTCACATCTTCTTCATCCCAAATTACACTTTTCATAAAGTATGTTTTGCATGTAAATTAAACAGATAAGGTGATAAGATACCCCCTAATCTTCTCCCCTTTTGAACTGGAAACCACTCTATTTCTCCATATTCTGTTCTAAAAACATTCCCCTGTCCAGAGTATAGGCTATGCAACATGATAATCAAATGTCATGCCATATCCCTTTCTTTTATAGAAATATATAGTTTCTCATCATGAATATAGTCAAAGGTTTTGCTATAAAGTACAGCCTGATTTTCTTCAGAAATGTATCAGTAGGCTCCATTAGTCAACAGATATTTGCAATATGATCTCTGCATGTTTCAGAATTATGCAATATTTAATTTTTCTCAGTGTTTCATAAAAGGTTAAGAAAATGAAGATGATGTGCTGTATTAGTTAATGACTATTTAAGCCATAACACTAATATAAGAGTAGATCACCTTTAGTATTCCAGATGGTCTCCTACATCTTGTCACCCAAAGTCAGCATGGTTATTAGTTAGGAATAATGGAGGCTGTTGTCTAAAATCATTGGAGAGAGAGCCATGTTGCCCAGTCATCTATTAAAAGCTATGTAGTACACACAGAATATCAGCAAGGGTTATGAAAAATACACAGTACTTCTGATAGTCCCTTCAGAAACCCTGGGTTCAGAGAATTAGCAGATGAATTCAGACAGATACAAAATATTATCAAAACAATATTAACGTCATTAAGTACTCCTGATTCTTCATTCCTTTACCTTTCAGTTCCCTTTCATTCTGCTGGCTGGTAGTTCTGTCTGTCACACCAATAATTTCACTCATTTTCCCTGACAGTCAAGACCATTCTGATACCCACAAAAAGGAACATGAAATGAGGCAAGTCATTTTGGCGCAACACTTGTTCCAAAACAATGCCATTCTATCTGTCATCCTTACTGGGGACAGGTAAAGGAGAGTTAGTTGAATGCCTGATGAAAAGAATATAGCCATGTGCAACCAAGGCCTTTATCACTGAGTGGCTTAGCAGAGTGGAGTCTGTAGTTACTCTCCAGCAGGACCTGAACACCAAATTTGCCTCAATATACAAGCTGATGTATATGACTCGTTATGTAGCTGTTTTCTCTTAGCTCTCAAAATTGAACTTTGCTATAAAGACATTTAGAGGTGAATGAAATGGGTTTTTTTAAAAATATCTTATATCTGTAAAAAGATGAACAGGCTACTGGATGAAAGGCTGTCTTAATAGAAAATTAGTGAAACTGGAATCTTCATGCATATCCATTCACAAACCAGTACAAACAACTGTGAAGGGCTACATAAGACTTGTTTAGGGGCTTGGTTGCCTTTTGTTTTGCCTATGTAGATCATATCAAAATGCTTTGTTTGAGGTTTCTCATATAATGAAAAGAAAGTATTTATTATTTATATTTATCGCATCATAAATATCTGGAGATGACACAACTGAACATGAAACAGGCTATCTGGCAGACCATATCTGCTAAGGCCTGGAGATATTCAGAAAAGGCCCTTTTTCTCAGTCGGTCCACCATTATAAGCCCAGCTGGTGAGGAGATGAGATAGGGCCTACCAGGTGGTTGCCCCTAGACTTGGAAACTCCCCTCTCCGGGAGGCCAAAATGGCTTCCTCCTTGCTGTCCTTCCAACAGCAAGTATAGACCTTTTTATTCCAGCAGACTTTTAAAACAGAAGTTTTTTTTAAAGAAATAGACTAAGGATGCTGTACTGTTTTACACGGAACTGTTTTAATTGGTTTTTATTTTTTATTTGCATTTTAGTTTTTTAAAGTGTGTGTTTAAACCATTTTAATATTGTCAACAGCTTAATTTCATTTTAATCTTCACTTTTTGTATGTTTTTAGCTACATCGTTCTTTCTAAAGCTGCAAGCCACCTTGACATCCAATTTTGGGAGGCAGGCAGGAAAAAATCATAATCATCTCTTCTTACCTAAAACTATGGTCTGAAAACTCTGGGGAAAATTATCCAAATTGACAACTCCTAAAGAGATTGTGTGCCTCCTTCAAGTCAGGCACCAGTTCTGCCTCCCATATAGGCACCATGACAAATAATAAGGCTATAGCCAAAGCAGGGTTCCCTGCAATTTAGGCACTCCACAACAGCTGCCCAGTTTGCTCTTACAGGTCCAACCAGTTGGTGAGTTTCTGAAATGTCTTTACAACAAAGAAATAATGAGCTTTCATGTAACATTACTGACCCTTCTTCTTCTAATAGGTGACCACAGAAGCCATTCTAATTTTGCTGATTATGTTCTCTATTTTTTCTCAGAGACACAAAATCCAGTAATTATTTGATATACAATGGTTGTATTCAGCTGGCTTTCTTTCCAGCAGTTGCTCTGATACAGCATCACATGATGCTCCTCATTACTTCAGATAAATTATTCAGAAACTCCCAGATGCAAAGTTCCACAGTTCACTAGGCTCCCGCCTGTATTTGACAAAAGTGCAAGCCTTTCAAATCACAAAACAAATGTGAGTTTGTGAATACCGTACATTTCCAATTAGCTAAAAGGAATCATGTACTGGCTCATGGGTCACCGGATCATATTTAAAGAGATTAGCTTCTTCAGTTATAGTGCCTGTAGAGGCAACATTTTGCTCTTTTGTTTCACCAAAAAGGTCTGTTAAATTTGTTCTGGAGAATTACTTATCAAAACATCTCAATCAAAAATTTAAAAGAAGAGTTCCCTTAAAGAGCAAAAGCAACATCAACAGCCAAATTAGTGCAGCACTTGAACCTAAAACAGAGCTCTTTACACCTAACAAAATGATAAAATGTAGACTGTTAACATGGGTAGCTAAAGGTTTTTTTCTCTGTAAATCCAGCTTTAAGAAATATCAGCTACATCCAAATTTACTTAGAGATCTTTTAAAAGGTTAATACACAGGGGCTGCTTTGTATATTATAGGAAGACTGAGGCCATTCCGCATGAGACTGTTATAGTGCTATTATTCCACTTGCAACATCCTATGGAATCCTGGGGTTTGCAGTTTCGGGAGGGGCCGGGCCACCCCTCCTGAAACTGCAAACCCCAGGATTCCACAGGATATTGCAATAATAGCGCTATAACAGTCTCATGCAGAAATGGCCTGAGTTTCTCATTGTTCACTTTGTGCCACGGTGTGGAATGCCTAACTTCAGTCAGAGGAGATAGCCTGAAAAGTCACGGCAATTTGTGTAAGATCCCACACACATGTTTGCATGAAGAATTTTTTCCCTACTTGTTACCTCCTCTCTACAGTGAGGTATAAATTCAATTTCCAGTCCCAGCTAGGGCAGCTACCTTAAATCAATGCAAGCAAAGGGAAATGTTGTGTTAACAAATCAGTGGGTCTTTTCTATTTGACACTGAACAACAGAATTTATGCCAATGTTTTTATTCTACAAGAACACTGAGTGGTTAATGTACTGAACTACTAAATGGAGCTATATATTAAGCATACATGTTAAAGTCGTACATTGCTTTTTAAAAAGTGAGGTTTTGATACTACGGTATGTGAAAATACTTTTGATAGTACAGGCAATTTATGTAATTATGACACATAAATTTGCTGTCCAGTTAAATTTTATACAGCATCTGAGAGTGATCTCTGAAATCTTAATGAGAATCTCCCTCTACCGAAATCTCAAAATTCACAACTGAAATATATAATGAAGGAATTCTTCTCTTCTATAGCATGAAGACCAGCCTTAATTCTTAGTATATGGCATTCCTTAATAAGTTTTGGAAAATAAAAATCCGTCAGGCCGAATGAGTGAAGGTAAGACAAACAGTATGGTAATTTAATCCATGACTATTTATTTTTCTTATTAAATCTGCTATTTTTCTTTACTTTTGAATTTTCAAAATCTGACCCAATTCACAAACATAAGAGATAAACTATGGCTACTCTTTCAAAGACAGAAAGCATCTAAATGCAGTTTGGAGCAGAGCTAAAGATTCTGTGTCCCTCCAGATACTCCTGCATTACAATTCTTACCCATTCCAGACAACATGGGAGTTGCAGTGTAGCAACACCTAAGAGGTTTACATCTTCCCTTTGTACAAACAGTGCCTGTGCACTTTTATTAAAGAAACTGAGAAAGTGTGTTTTGTCATCTCAGAAACTAGTCACCCCATTGTGGCAGCAGACTGAGACAGCAATCCTACACACATCTATATGGGAGCAGATCTAAACTAACACAGTGGGACTTATTACTCTATAGACATGAACAGGATTACACTATTGGTGGGAAAAAACCAATTAACCAGATGCATAAGTGGGCTGGTAACAGGAATAACCAGATGCAAGTACACATCCAGTGACTGGTAACAAAAATGTACATTTAGAAAGCTACACCTTGTTGTTTTGTCAGTATCAGAAACTTGAAATGTACAAATTGGAAAATGAACAAAAATATTTCTCAGCTATCTTTTAAAAAGCAGGATTCATTTTATAAATCAATAGTCCATTCCTGTGAGAGATAAAACAAAAATCACATATGGAAGGAACAGTATTAGCAAAACAATAATCTGGCTTTTATTCTGCTTTATTAATTTAAAATATTTTTACCTTATCTCATATTGAGAGGCAACTACAGTAAAATCAACACAAAATGCCAATAATGAAAAATTAACTAATAACATAATATTAGCAACAAAACAGTTGTTTACCAGCAGTACCGTTTACCAGGCATAAGTATCTCACTTTCCCAAAATTTATCATGGATTCTGTTTACAAAAATTTTTTTTTAGAGCAAGTTGCTAACAGTTGGTTCTCAGAGTTTGGAACTACTGTGGAAAAGGCAGCCTTTCTTCAAATGTTCTTGCTTTGTGAATAAAAAGATTCCAAGCAATGTAGGCCAACAAATCCAGAAATATAATACCAAAATAACAACCATGCTGAATCAAGGGCTTACCTAGGCTATGATTCTGTTCTCACAGGGCCAACCAGACGCCTATGAGAACTCCACAGTAGCCACTCTCCTGCTTCGGTATTTCAACAACTGGTATTCAGAGGTATGCTGCCTCAAATACTGGAATTCATACAACCATAACAAACAGTAGCACTGATAGGTAGATTTCATGATTAGGTCAAGAGTGGGATTTGGTCCCTAGGGCTTCTCAAATCAGAGCTCTATTCACTTCTTTGAGCTGGCATGACGATGTTATAATACAACAAATTAAAAATGAACAGTTCTGAAGTATACTCTGCAAAGAGCTCTCCATGGTTCTGATTCTTGCTGCATGACCTGCACTTTCCAGAACATATGTGTTCAGCCTGGAACAAGAGAACTGGAGGTTCTAAAATTTGGTCCAGAGTCTTGACTCTAGTCTGCATCAATCACTGGAACATTCCCAGTCAATCCCTAACTCGGTTAATTGAGTGATGAATGAGGATGGGTGATATAAATAAGTTGTGCCTCCTATTAGTTTCCCAGATAAATATGGAAACCAGTTTTAGTTAAGTTAATCTGGAAATCAGTTTTAGTTAAGCGAATTAGAGTCCTATGTTCTCGTACTTGGGAAAAGCCTTGTCAAACATAACAAAATTCACTTCTGAGGAGGGGAAAAAACCCTACATGCTTATAATTTTGTTTAAACTTTGCTTGGGTATATTTTTCTTGAGAATGCACAACAAACTGCTGAAACAACAAGCCTCAGATGAGACACAAATAATCCTACTTTTGGCATAATAGTATCACTTCCAAATCAGCTCAAGAGAAGACAAGATTTGGAGAGTGCCTCAGAAATCCAGAAGGGTGCTTTTTCACAATTTCTAGTCTTTCTGATACATTTTTGAACTTCCTGGCAGTGTCTTATGCATTAATGAAAAACACTAGGAGAGTGGCAGGAAGTGAAATAAAAATAAAGTGAGGAGGAGTAATTCTGTGTTTGCTATCTGGACTAATATCTGTGACTGATACCTTAAAAACCAAGAAATGACTTTATGAGTTGTTTTATTTAGAGTGGGTTACTACAGAAGTGGGTTACTACTACTCCAAACTGTTTCCCCCACTTCACCAAAA
>CAOKZL010004470.1:0-28337 GCA_948472985.1 Iguana delicatissima
GCACTGACAGGGCTTTTTTGCCCCTGCCGACCAGACAAAATGCGAGGTGGAAAAATGGCTTTAAAAATAAAGAGAGAGAGAGAGAAAGAGAAGCATAGTAAACTTTTTCAACTTTCAGGAATATCAGAATTGACACTTTTTTGCCCTGCCGACCAGACAAAATGCGAGGTGGAAAAATGGCTTTAAAAATAAAGAGAGAGAGAGAGAGAGAAGAAAATAGCAAATTTTTCAACTTAGGAATTCAGAATGAATTGTTACTATAAAGCAAAGACATCACAAAGATAGGTCTATAGATAAAAATGATATTGAGCTATATTTATGAAAACAAATAGTCACTTTTTAAAAAAGAATGCACATACCTGAATCACATTACAGTATTTTATTTATAAATTCCTGTAGTTACAACAAAATTAAGTGGCATAAGACACATTAAAAATACTTGTTATGTGACTTGAAGCTGACTGTGACTTCTGGTGATCCTGTGATAGGATTTTCCTGGCAAGATTTATTCAGAAGAGTTTGCAATGCCTTCCTCTTAGGCTGACAGAATATGACTTGCTCATGGTCATCCAGTGATTTTCATGGCTAAGCAGTGATTTAAACGCTGGTTTCTTGCAGCCCTAGTCCAACACTCAGACTACTATGCTATGCTGATTCAAACATACTACCTGCTCATTAACTTTCCTCCTATCTAATGCAATATTTTAGTACACCAGAGTAATGTTTTGTTGCAGAAGTCACATGGAACTGGATATACAAGGGTGGAATTTTACAGCATTGTCACCTCAAGGTTTTTAAAGAATATCCATGAATTGCCGCTGACCCCTATGTTTCTGCCCCATTTTGCTACTGGGGTACTTTTTGTCACACAAAATGAAATTCCTCTGGACCAAAACAAAAAACAATTTTCCCATGCAATTTGATGGTTAAAACAGGATGTAGTTGAACTGGTCAGAGTGCCTTATTGAGAAATTACTACTCTCTCCAACTCAAAGGTGGGAAGGAATCAAGTACATGATGACTTCATCCTGTGCTGGAAGGACCCAGCACAGATATTGATATCATCAGTGGTAGAGGTGGAAGAACCTATAAAGAAGAGCATATAGAATAGTACTAGAAATTTACAAACTGCTCCTCCCATAAATCATTCTTTGCCACACGAGCAGCAGTGTGGAACAAGAAAAACCTTACAACAATCAAAGTGTGGAGGCCCCTTGATGTTAGTGTACAGAAGGCACACATAGTCTACTGGTCCTGATGAGGATCTATCATGGACAATATGAAACCCTGGAGGAATAACAGTATCTGTTCTCAGAGTATTACCCCATAAGAGCAGTGATAAGTCTGAAAAGATCTGATGCATTCAAAAGGCCCTTGAGGTACAGTAAAAGGAATACAAGAGGAATGCATAGAGTCACTGGTAAGTTGGACTGCCTTTTGGGACCTATGGACTATGTTTGTTTGGTTGCTCTGAATATGGCATACATGAGGGATGGATCTAACCACTGATGAATAGCTGACTGAGGTCAGAAGTAAATGCCCAGTCTAGCAGTATATTCCAAGTAAACCAAGAAAATACAGCACTGAAGTGTGCTGCTGCTGCTGCAGTGGTAAGACATCATGTCCTCTAAAGGGAGTGATTTACTAGGCAGGTAGGCTGATATCATCATGAGAAGCTCAGTTCATTAACAGTGTGATTACAAACACTAGTTGAAGCATAATTTCACACTGGGTGAAATTTGAAGAGAAAAAAGAACCCTTAGAACTGGCAGAAAGTCTGCTTGCAAAAGAGCTGATGAATGTTGGCAAAATTCAGTACAGTAACACACACACAAGCATGGGTTACTTCTACATCCTACATATGACATGCTCTGGTTGCCTACAGAGTGGTTGGCACAAAAGTAGCTCTTCATTAGGGAACATTTCTCTCCATCAGCTACTCAAAACAAATGTTTTGTCTTGCATGTGCATATGTTTTGGGATATTGTGGAATACTCTTAATTCTACAGTGTTGAACAGAGGTGGGCAACTGGCTGGGGTTTGGAGGGCTAACCTTGCCCCCCCCAGGGGACCTTGAACTGCCCTCTTTTCCCCTAAAATGCTACTATACATCATTGGGGGTAACTGCACCATTCCAATTCACTCTCTTCAAACAAAAAAGCCTTTAGTGTATTTTTTTAAAAAAAATATTAATAGAGGGGGGGCTAGTGGCATTCAAAACCAATTTTGGGGGCAGATGCACATGTAGTCTGTGAGATGCATTTTCCATACCTGTGACATACAATCTACACCTAAAAATGTTCCTGTGGACTTTGAACAATTTTATCTCCTGAAATAACTGGGAATTTTTATGGGATCAAAAAACACCCCAGAAGTCAATTTTCTTAAGTTTATCTGGATAAGGGTTAGCTTTTCATATATGTACAACACAATGAATTTTCCAGTGCAATTCCCACTTACTTCATATGTCTTATTAAAGTAATTTGTTTTGCTAAGCAGTATAAAACAAATCAATGCATAATAAGAGTACAGCTCTTATAACTGACATTAATTCATCGTGAAACAGCATTTTATAATCTTGCTCAAGGCAAGAACTCTAACCACTCTGTCAAATTAAAAATATTTCTTTTCACAGTGTCAAATTCAGAACAAATGTCTATTTCTTTTATTTTTCTTTTGTCAAACTCACAAAAATATTTTCTGCACAAATTAACAGAAGATGAGCTCACCCGGATAAGGTCAAAATCTCATCAATAAATTGATCAACATACCTTTTTCCTTCTCTTTAAGATAAGCAGATACTAAGTCATGAAGGAACATTATCAGTTCAGCATCCATAGTTACACAAATGTGATCAGTGAATTCTGTTACTACACTGCATTCCACCTTTGGTTTAGCACTGGCATCTGTAATAAAGTTCTATACATCATTCCGGCAGTGATGATTACATGCAAACAAGCTTACACAGACAATTTTAATGGCAAATATTTAAAGTGCAGGTAAGAGTTCTATGTAGGTAGTGAAAAATACTAATAATTTATCAACTGATCTTGAAGTGCAATCCCTGACTATGCACATAACAATGTATTTCCATCATACATTTTCATGGTAAGTACTTTATTTTGGTTTCGTTCTGTGTACATTTCATATAATGAAATAAATTTATATAATTTATAAATTTATACAATGAAATAATTTGTACACTTGTGCTGTGATATTAGATTGCAAGTATGGCTAACAATATGTATGAAAGTTGAGCGAAAGTTGTAAATGCTGGGTGGTGTGTATTTGCATAGAATGGTAACTGGTTGAGAGAATGATGGTGGGGGAAGGTGTAGGAATAATGTGCCAAGAGTGTAGGGCCATTTCCACACTACACTGTTATAGTGCTATTATTCTACTTTCAGCACCCTGTGGAATTTTGGAGTTTGTAGTTTACTGAGGCCAAAGAACTCTCTGACTGAGTATTCTAAATGCCCCTCCCTAAACAGCAAGCCTCAGGATTCCACAGGATGTCGAAAGTGGAATAAAAGCACTGTAATAGTGTAGTGTGGAAATGGCCTAGGTGAGGAAAAAATAGGGACTCAAAAAAGAATATAGAATTAGGGACTGGAAAGAAAGAAAGAAATAGAAAGGATCTGAGTTCTCAGGGAAAGAGAAAGAAACTACAAACGTGAAGGGGAGAGTGAAAAACAGCACTCCTATCTGTTTAACTAAAAAACTGGTGACATATTCCATAAAAATCATGGTACTCTTGGTTATCTTCCTTTTTTCTTAAATTATTATTTAACTTTGAGGAATGCATGATGAGTAATTAATGTTGTGTAAATTCTCATTTTGTATTTCCTAAACTTTCTTTTAGTTTTATCTCAGGTGTGGAACCATGCAGAGTTCTCTTTATATGAGACATGGATTTGATGATATGGATTTGGATCATATTTTAGAACAATTAACACACACACACACATATATATATGTTAATTATTCTAAAATGTGATCCAAATCCATCCATATATATATCTGTGTGTGTCTGTGTATATACTAGTTTACCTTGTAATAAAGGTTCCTGTGGTTGTTGAACATGAATGGATTTGAAATCCAACTGCATTCTTGGTAAGGCAAAGATAGTTTCAGTTTCATGATTATAACTGGAACCTCCTCTGAATCCACTTAGCAAGCTGGAGCTTTTCACAGTTGTGCTATTCTCTGGATTATTTGCATCAACATTTCGGAGAAGATTTAACTCTAGAAAGAGAGTAATAAATTGGATTTCTAAACGACTCAGCAGTACTTAGAGGTATTTTCAGTTTCAGGGAGTTTCAGGAGGAAGGACAGACTGTTTAAAACCATATCCCCACTGTTAATTTAGCAGGAATATCCCACAAATAGAATTGTGTTCATGAGACATCTGCATGAACTCCCCAATTTAACACTTACATAAAGTCAGTTATGACAACAGTTATTCTAACATCTATAATGACATACAGTTGTTTTTACCGACACAGGTGATGCAAATGTCCCACTTGTAATGAAATGTCATGCATATATTCCACAACTAGTAATCAGGTGAGTAAGCAGAGATCTGGTAAAAATAGAGACTCTACCTTCATTCCTGGTAGCTGTAACATAATTGAACCATTCTTTCACACTTGCAACTCCATGTGGTGGATTTTCATGACGCCTCCTTGTTATCTTGGTGATAGTTGCCATCGGACTTTCTAGGGCCCCGCATGGTTTTGTTACCATAGTATTGTGACCCAAATGGAAGTCTAACGTTTGCACAACATAGGTGGAATGCTCACTAGAACCTAGAGGGATGAGGTAGTTTAAGGAATATAACTTATTAAACCACATAATCATATTGAATACAATTTTGTTTAAAAACTGGAAAGCTTGCATAAGTTATTAAATAATATATGCAATAACTAGAGAGTTGAAGGCAAACTGTAGCCACATTGTCAATTAAAAGACAGTGTAACATTTTGGATTTTATTTAATCTTTTCATTCTTTTGGTGGTTGCCAATGCACAGTTAAAGGTTTGTCATCACGATATGAAAGATGACCCAGGGCTTTAAAGTACACTGCCACATCTGTCACAGTACTGTCAGCGGGTTGGACGAGATGGCTCTTGTGCTCTATTCCAGTTCTAAGATTCTATGGAGTTCATATAGCTCCAAGAATTAGTAAATTGTCCCCATGCACAACACCCTGGGAACTAACTGGGTCTGAACTGATTGAGCTCTAGATTCCATGGCAGCTCAGCCTTTATTTGAGAAACCAGTGAAAAGAATGTGAAGTTAGTGGAATTAGTGGAATTCCATTGTGACTAAACTTTTCCATTACATTAGTGGAACTTCTTACCATGCACATCGACATGGAAGGAATTATACTATCTGCCTTTTATTTCCTAACCATGTTTGAGGCCATGAACATCCTTGGAAATATCTGAGACAATCTTTCCCTTCTGTATACACCAGCCCAGTCACTGAAATTAGAAGCTCCTCTAAGTCAGGTTATATATAGCAGAACAAGAGTAGGCAACTGTTGAAGGGTCAGGGGATACATTAAACAGCCCAGGAGACCTTGGAGGGCTGAACTCCTTATTGCGCTTGTTCCCACCAAAACAAACAAATAATAAAAAGGCACCCAATGCAAGAGGGGCAATGTGGTGGAAATGCCCTCTACACCACCTCCTGCACTGGCAGGCAAAAAACATTATTTTGCAAAAATTCTGTTTGATTTGTGGGGACCAAGGGGGCATCCAAATGAAACGGAAATGTCCTACAGACTCTGCTAGAAGGCATTTGAAGAAAAAAAAAATGGGGGGGAATGGCTATGGGAGACTGCATGTGGCTCAAGGGCTACACTTTACCCACCCCTGTAATAGACTATGGCAAGTCAGAAGTGGTCCCCATAGAATGACCTTCTCTTAAAAAATGAGTGGAGAAAGAACAGCCTGATGGCCAAATGCAGCCCCAAGCCCTCTCTTGCAAGTGACTCAACAAGAAAAGAAGAAAGAAGACAGGAACAAAGGAGCTTCTCTTCCACATAGGAATTCACATTTTTTTTTAAAAGGCAAAGTAATTGACAGTAACAGAAAGGGTGAACTTTGCTGCCAGATCATTTTACTGCTGCATATCTTATTGTTAATATGAGTTAACCACACTACGAAAATATTACAGCAAGTTTAAATAACAATAACATAATGTTCATAAACAGATTTTTAAAAAGGCAAAAGTATAGTCCTCAAGCACTTGACTTAGAAAAATACAGTCAAGATATACCTCTTCACGTGTATTCCCAGACACTGATATTTAATACTGGCTTTACTGATTTTCTTTTACCCAGAGACATGCTTCTAAAAAGACTTAGAATAACATTCACTCAATATACAAAGAAGCTATTTAGTTAATTCTCAGATTCTACTTAAAGCAGAAAGGTGCTATATAAAAGATTGCAAAAAAGATATTTATGTATACCTTCCTGCCATATTTTTTGTGCTTCTGTCCAAAAGGCAATGTTAGGTTCTTCAAGATGAAATAAAGCCCATGACTTTGAACGAAAATTAGGTCCATGGAAACATGCTAATGTCATGTGGTTTCCATGCAAGCTCATGGAGCCCCCAAATTGCATCCCATCTTCTGGTAAAGGAAACTGAAATAATGATATGTGGCATCCTGACACAACCTTTAGAACCCCTGGCCAGTGGCGATGATGTGCTGCATCCAATACTAGGGAAAAAACAGAAACATATATACAGAGAGGATTAAACCCACTAAGATTAATTTTATACAATCACATAATATACATAATCAAAAACCTGTGAATCTAATCTATAAATATGAACAGGAATTTCATTATTCCACTTTTCTGAAACCTGTTGTTGTTACATGTTGTCAAGATGGATTCAGCTTAAGGCTACCCTATGACTGAGAGAGAGAACACACTGTTCAGGCCGTGTGAACTCATGACGGTGGCCTCCTGAATCAATCCATCTGTGCTGCAGTCTTTCACTTTTACTACTGCCTTCCACTTTACCAAGCATTACTGTCTTTTACAATGATGCATTCAAAATGTGATAGCCTCAAAAGTCATTTTGTGAACATTTCTAGTGAGATTTTGGTTGGTTTCCTGTAGGAATAATTTATTTGTCCTTTTGGTAACCTATGGTATCTATACAACAGTCATCCAACACCATATTTCAAATAAGTTGATTGTCTTCCTCTCCAGCTTCCATATTTATACCTAGAAACTGGAAATACTATGGCATGGATGATTTTGGCTTATTCAACAATATGACCTAAAAACTTGCAGATCTTATCTAGTTCCTTTATCACTGCTCTTCCAAGTTTTATTCTTCTTCTGATTTCTTGACCACAGTCTCTATTCTGATTAATGACTGAGCTAAGTGACAGAAAATATTTAACAATTTTGACATCTTTAACATCCTCTTTAAAGTTGTGTGTGTCTGTGTGTGCACACACGCCCTTAAGTTGCCTGTGCACTTGTGAGGACCCTAAGGATTTCATAGTGTTTTCTTAGGCAAAGAATACTCAAAAATGGTTTTGCCAGTTCCCTCCTCTGAAATATAGCTTTCAGCACCTGGTATTCCTTGGCAGTCTCCCATGCAAGTACTAACCAGGGCAAGCCCTGCTTAGCTTCGAAGATCAGACAGGATTGTACACTTTTAGGGTATTTAGGCTGAAGTTTAAAGTTATGTGTATCTTCTATTTTTTTCTTAGTATTCGGCTATAACTCTGCTTTTACACTTTCTTCTTTAATGTTCATAGGAGTCATTACAGATCTTGGCTAATAACATGGTATTATTTCCATATCTTAAATCAGAATATTTCTTCCTTGATTTTTTGCACCCCCTTTCTCTCAGTCTAATCCTGTATTCCATTTAATATGTATAAATTAGTTAGAGTGACAAAATGTAGTCTTGTCTGATCGCCTTGCCCATTGGAAACAATTCTTCTTCTGTCCTGATAGTAGCCTGTTGTCCAGGTACAGCTTATGCATCAGGATGATCAATCAAAGCACACCCATTTCTTTTAATGTGATCCATAGATTTTCTTGAGCTATGCAATCAACAGCTTTGCTGTATATAACACACAAACTAATTTTTTTTTTCTGAACTTCTTTGGTGTATTCCATTAGCCAATGTACGTTTGCAATATGATCCCTATTGCCTCTTCCTTTTTCTGAAAACAGCCTGGTACAACCAGTGTTTTTGCTCCATACATTGTAAAAGTCTTTGTTGTAAAATCTTGAGCATCATGTTGCTTCCATGGGAGATTAGTCTGATAGTTACTACATTCCTTGGCGTCCCCTTTCTTGTGTACTAGAATGTATATTTCTAGTCTGTGAGCTATTGTTTTATTATCCATATTTGTTGTAGATTTTATTAGAATTTGGATGGATTATATCTACATCTTTATTCAAATACCATCTGTTGCTGGTGATTTACTTCGTCTGACCGCTTTGAGTGCAGCTTCCACTTCATTTTTTAAAACTGCAGGTTCTTCATGAAAAGGTACTACTTTGAAGCAATCTGTCATTCCTTCGTATTTTGTGTAATTCTTTAGTATATTACTTCCATTGACTTTCTATTTGTTCTGATTATATAATACATTCTCTTATTGACTATATAGAATCCCTAATTTTGGTTTTAATTTTCCTTTCAATTCTTGGATCTTCTGGAAGAGGTCTCTTGTTCTACCTTTCTTGCTGTTGTGTTCTGTTTCTTTGTTTTGATTATTGTAATAGTTTTCTTTCTCTTTATGTACAAGTTTCTGCACAGTTGCATTCAGCATTTGGCCTTATTTCTGTCACTTGCTTCTGGACTGTCAAAGAGTTTCATCAGTTATTCAATGAGGCTTTTTCTTCTTTTTGCATTCATTTAAAGGGGAGAGCTTGGCAGCAATAATGGCAACAATTGTTTCATGCACCCTTTACTTAGATATGGCTCTTATATTTTTAAAAAGATAGACCATCTCAGTATGTACATACATATACATACATATACATATATGGAAAGAGCCACACTCAATTAGACATACTATAGTCAGGTGTACTAGCTAGGAAAGTGAATTGGCAGGCTGACTTGCAAACTGCTTTCTCATCTTATGACTTGCAGTGCTGATGTAAGTGTAGATTAAATGTTCAGAAGCATTTTGAGCTTCAGCCTTCCCTTTAGGCAAAAGAAATTAGTCTTCACATCAAAGAACGTATACCTCAATGCTCTTGTGGTTTCTCACAGCAGGAAATGTGCCCTTTTTAAAAAACACAGAGTAGGTATATTGCTGAGATGAATATGGAAACAGGTTTTGCAGGTTCACTGCACTCTCCTTAACTACAAGTCAGAATCACAATTCATGCTTCTCTGGCTTGGGTCTAGTGAATCCAAAAAGAATTATACTGTTTCTCTTCACCCTCCCAGTCAGTCCAAGGGACTAGTTTCCTTTTTCCTGGGTATTGATAGGTCTACCATATTTCTGTACAAGAAGCCTCAGTTTTACCTGGACTATCATTATCAGAAGAACTACTAATATTAGAGGAAGAATTTTTTTTTTTAAACCATAGTATCAGCAGCAGCCACAATAAGTAGGCAGGAGACAGTCTGAAAAAGCAAGCGGGTTTGAGAGATTCCTTTCTGTGGGCATTCAGTTCAATTAGATGAATGGGAACAGAGCTGGAAAAGGACACAAAAATTTACAATGGCTCAGAATCTCAAAGAGAACTATTTTAAAATGTTCATAGATGGTACGTGACACCAGACAAGTTAAAAAAGATTTACAATACAGGTATGGGAATGTGTTGGAAATGTCAGAAAGAGGTGGGAACAGTATTTCATATGTGGTGGTCATGTCCCAAGACAAAGAAATATTGGAGTGAAATACACAAAAAGATGTGTGAAATATTGAAGGTTCAATTTGTAAAAAAACCTGAATTTTATTTGTTAAACATGACAAATGTTCTTGAGAATACTAGCATTAAGAGCCATTGGGCATTAATATTGTACTTGATAATGACAGCTCGAATTGAATATGCCAAATTGTGGAAGTCTCAGCAAATACCCACAATTGAACAATGGTGGGAGACATTTATTGAGAATAGAAATGCGGATATTGTTTCACAAAGATTAAAGAGGAAATCGGATGATCAGAAAAAAGCAGAATGGCAAATTGTAATAGGTAATTGCTGGGAACTGCCAAGTGAAAATGTCTGAATTATGGTTGAAATTAAAGAGGAATAATTGTAACATAACAGGAGTTGATGAGAGAAATGCAAGATCAAGCACGTAAGATGAACATAGAATTGTGAGGCATAATTTTTTATATGTGAGTAGATATCTAGAAAATGAAAACTAGATCAGAGTGGAAGAAAAAAAACATTACATGTAAAAGTACAATTTGAGATGGTTTTTTGTTTGAGAAACTTAATAAAATTATTTTTTAAAAAAAGAGATTCCTTTCTGGATGTGTTTGGAAACAAACTGAGCTATCTGATTTTTTTGACATAGCTGAATTTATTCTAAGAGAATCTGATTCAAACTGGGAGGAATATGCTCATCCCTATTTAAACAAACTTGTAATACTAACACTACAACTTAAATGTATAAGGCATCTATAATAAAAACTGTCAAAGAGCACCATTACGTCTCAAATAAAAATGTTTAATAAGAGAGGACTGAAAAGAATACATACACTGTTGATGTGAGCTTTTTTCTACAGTATTGACCACAGACTTTGGGGGAAGATAAGGCACAGGTCCCCATGTAGACAAAGCTCTCTTGCTGGTATCAAACTGCTGAGTAAAGAATTCTTGCAGCTTCATTCCTATTTTGATGAGGTCTGGTGTGGTTGATCTGGAAATCATTACTTGAAAAATATCCCACTTCAAATCTCCATGAGCAAAAATCTCACTAAAATATAAAAATGAAAATAGTAGAAAGAAGTAATTTTTTTTTACCAATACCTTAAGAAAGCAGGTTTCAAAAGATTCTTTTGTTTGTAAACGTAGGTGCAAATGTATACATGTTTAGATATAGCAAAAAACAAAATTAAAACTACATACCTTTTATCAGTAATACTAGAATCCAAAGTATTGTAGAGGTTAACTTTCCACTCATCCTGTAGCTTAAGGTCTGCATTACTGAAAATGCCCATTAGAATACTAGACCCCATGTAATCAACTCGTGCTTCAGTAGAACCCATGGTAATCTGAATTTTGTGACTTGGTTGCTGGTTGGGGTGTTCTGAAATATGAGCTGAAAAACAATCATCCATGCATAAGCTTTGCAGTAAAGGGAGCAAAACTGGTGGTACTACCTTGACTGGTATCATATCCATTCTAGTTTAGAGATACAAGGTCTTATGCTAGCTCTAGAAGAAGTGTAAAAATGTTTAAAAGAATAATAATAACTATCCAAGTTTAATAACAGATTGGTCACATCCTTATTAAATTTTACGGGAAGCAATAACAAGTACAAAGAAATGCTAACTTTATAACTTACCCACCATCTCCAAGGCATTAACATCTATGGTACCTCCAACCACACCTCCTCTAGAATCCAAATGTGATCTCCCCAGACCGACTGACATGCTAATTTCCCGATCCCTGTTACTGCCCACAGATAAACGACCCTGGCTTTTCAAACCACTAGTAGTCCACCTAAAACAAGGAGGAAAAAAGGAGAATCTTGTAGTCTAGCATGTTTGCCTCCTATATATCAAAATTACAAATGCAAAATGTAAGAATAAAAGGACTGGCATTTGTATGTATTTAACCAATATCCTCACAAATGATATTTAGGGAACTCCGAATTCAAATTCCTCAAGCATTATGTGACACTGTGCGGAGTGAAGGAGGACCAAAGGGTTTTTTACACACTCACATAATTTCTTTTTATCAAAGAGATGAGAAATCAAATGCTTATTAGATCAGATTTACTTACGTAGTATTTCCCATTACATTGCTCATATTCATTTGCACATTTAATTGTTTCAAGTTCATCGCAAATACAACCAGTGTCTCCCATGGTGTCACTTGCTGACTTCCAGTTTTGTTTGATTTATTAAACGGAGTTGATGTTTTTGAAAGTATATCTGGAGAGAAATCATTAATTAGGTTTGCTAAATTAATATTAAAAATAACAGTATTTTAAATTTGAAGACAGTTTAAGTGTTAAAACTATCACAGTTGGCCTTCCACATTCACTAGGGTTAGGAGCACAGGACCTCCACAAAAGTGGGAAAACAGCAAATATCAAAATTTGTGCATATCCGTGTGTCTGTGGGAAGGGGGGCAGAAGCAGGTTGGGGAGAGTGGGCACCCAGGAGCCAAACCAGATCAGTGAAAGAGGTGGGTTGGCATGGTGAGCTTATACTTCCTCTGTCTTGCCTGTCTCCTTCCTTGGGTATGTGGGGGGCATCAGGAGAGGGTCTGTGGTGCTAAGATGTTGGGCAGGGAGCCGTCCTTAGCTGGCCAGGCAGTGGCTGGTGGAGAAGGAGGAAGACCAGAAGTGCTGCATGGGCTGCAAGCCTGATTGGAGCTGTGAAAATGGAGAGGTATTTCTGGAAAAGAGGCACCTGAGGTGGGGGGGCAGGGGTTAGAGAAACTCACGAATAATTGAATCCATTAAAGTGAAACCTGCAAATGTGGAGGGCTGATTGTATTTAAATTTTGCTACAAAATATTTCACTTCGGTGGCAGCAAATCCACCTGGGGATATCTGCTTCTGAAAAGTACTCCACATTAAAGTAGTAGCATGATGATGTGGGGAATTCTCACATCAGCTACACCGTTTGTCATAAACAAAGAACAGGGAAGAGAACATTTTTTGGCCCAAGAGCCAAGCTACCAAATGGGCGAACACAGAGAGGGACTACACCACCAGTGGATGCGGTTACCACATTGCTGAAATGGGCTCTTTGCTGAATATTCAGACATCATTCATATATGCACTAACACATGTGCGCCTGCCCATGATGCAATCATGCTTTTCAAAAGCCTCCACTGGCATCAATGGAAGCTTTTATGTAGCTTGATTGCAGAATGGGGTTTACAGTGCATGTGGGGGAAGGTGTCACAGTATTTTAAAAAATCATACGAATACAGACAAATGCTCATGCAATTATTTATACACACATTCATCTGGTGCATTCTCAGATATTCTTTTATAAATTAAAAACTTAAATAAGACAAAATGGGGGTATAAAACTAATCCATTGTACAGTTATCTACTTTTAAAAAAAGACTTGCAACACGATTGTATAGCTTATCTCCTGAACAAATGCAGAGAAATATTTCAAAAGACTATATTTATAGTAAGTCTACAAAAATTGATCTGATAACACTAGTTGGTTTCTCTAAGCTCCAGAATTCTAAGTAGGCAGCCCATATTTCTTTGAATTTTTTAGCTACATACAGTCTTCCCTAACCCCTGCCTGTTCAAATTTTATACTTGTATACCTGTTACCACTGTGTACTGGCCTGGCCTTTGGTGAACCAAAGATACCATTTTGATATCACAATTCGGCCCTACTCTGCCACCAGCCAAGTGTTTGTGAGGCCACTGAACAAGTGCGAAGCTAGGCATGGCTACTATTTGCTGCTCACACCAAACCAAGCCAGAGATTGCCAGATCTGCTTTAGGGGACCTCCCGAAACAAACACCCTCATTATAAACAAAGAGACCCTTTACCCTGAGAGGGCACCCTGGCGAGCTAAGTGCTTAACTGCCGAGCTAACTGCATTTACATACCAGCCATAATATTGTCAATTCGGAACATAACTCAATCATGTAAATTCTGACCTTCTGGAGGCATTGTCTCCAACCCAAAACTTATTGTTTGCGTCCAAGACCAGACTAGCCTACGGTCGTTCTTTCCCTGATAAAACCCCCCAGTTCTGAGAGCTCTTTGGAACTCTCGCCGGATCGCTTTGGACTTATACTCTGCCTTGCTGCCACTCGGTTCAACAGATTCCCCTCGGCCGCCACGCCGGGTTTCTTCTTCTACAATCGGCTTCCCCAGGACTGCAGGAAAGGTGGCGTATCACCCATTCCCCTTGAACTCTATTTTCCTTTTCTAGTTAGGAGTGTGTTCGTGTTTCCTTTAATAATTGTCTAATAAATCTTAATTGTTATTTGAACTGTTTGCCTACTCACTGACCTGACGCTGTATACATTGGGTAAAAGATCCCCGCTAAGTTACCCTGCCTCTCGTTAGCCAAGAGAGTGCTCCAGCTATTTTTCCCCATCTTGTTGTATTTGTTTTGGTTATTTGCATGCCCCTCACGGGACCCCCAAGTCACAGGGTAACATGGCGTTGAGGGATCGGATGAAGTGATGCTGGCTGGGCCCAAGGATGTTTCAAAAGCTCCTGCAGGATGGGCAGAAACAGAATTGGAGCTGTTGATGGAGGCCGAGTGTCAACATAGTGGGATACTAGGTCCTGTACCATAGGAGCAGGACCAGAAACGTTGAGGCCCAAGGCGTTGGCAATTCTGACTAATATGTCGGAGAACTGCTTGACATCCTCAGAAGCTGAATCAGGAGACAGGTCCCCAAACGCTAGAGGTGTGGAGGTATGAGACGGCGGTGTAGAATCTGTGGAATCACTGTCAGAATCATAAGAACCAGAAGAAGGAGATGAAGAGCGAGGGGATCAAGAGCAACGATGTCATGCGGGTCTCACTGCTGGAAGAGCAGCCGGTGGGGCAGGATCAGAGACTCGTAGAACAGTCGGAGCCAGTAACGAGACTGGAATTTGCACCAGTACTTTTGTCGGAATGCGAAGTGGTACTCAGGTTGATGCCAACGAAATGGGCAGGATAGTCGGGACTGGTGCAACAACGGACTGCATCGACAACAGGGCCAACAGGGATGTTGGCAGAGTGGACGCAGGATGAGTATCTGGCGGAGGCCAGAACACCATCGCTGACACCCGAGGAGGAGGCGAAATGGCCCGATGATGAGGCAATGGGTCTCGGGATCGGTGACAGGACTGAGATGGTGAACGCCGGTAGTAGGCCGATCGGGACTGAGAATGGGATATGGAGTGGTGATACTGAGGGGAGCATCAGTAATGAGATCCCGAAGGAGATCGTGATGAGGAACGTGAACATCGAGGGTGGTAAGGAGACCAATGATGAACATCGCGATGGTACTGGTCATAATAGGCAGGTGAGTATGAGTGGTAGGAGCCAGGTTGCTCCCTCCAGAGGTGCTCATGGCTGTACCGGGCGATATAGGAGGCCAACGAGAAAGGCGAGTCGAACCTCGCTAACGAGGGCTCATAAGCAGTGCGGTAGCTGTAATCGTGAGAATGTGAGGATCTACCCCTTTCACCGCGTGCCAGGCAGCGGGCCATACTAAGTCGAGGCTGGTATTGGGAAATAGCCCAAGGAGGGTCCGAAACAGGACGATCCAACTGGGGACGGCCAGAAGAGAGGGCTGGGGCCAGTGGACACACTGCAGACACTCATCTCTGGAGTCACTTGATGTAACAGGCGGAGAGGCTGGTGGTGAGGGCTGATGGCCCAAGTTGGACGCGAAATCTGCAGCAAGCAGAACTGACAGCACTGGGAGCTGGGCAGTGCCCTGCACCGGTGAAAGGACGGGAGCTTCCTCCTCTTCAACAGTAGACATCGCAGGCTGCATTGGAGGAGGTGTCCATAAGGGACCAAGAGAGGAAAGTCGATTAGCTGATGGATGGGCAGCAGGAGAAGGAGAGCAATGCTTCTCCTCCTCCTTTCTCCTTATTGGAGGAAGCAGAAGGGTGGTGCAATGAGACCTGTTTATGCTCCACCAAGGTAGGGACCTTATGGGCTGGTGGACAGGAGCCTGCTGCGAGGTCGAAAGAGCATCTCCAGTGGCAGATGGGAGAATAGGCATTCTGGAGAGCTTTGGAATCTTTGGTAAAGAAGATATCGATGGTAAGGCCGGCGAGGTCAAGGTTGGTACCGGTACTGAAGCCGTTGATACTGAGGGACCGGTCATTACTGATAATTTCGGGACCGAGGCAGAGGATGTCATGGAAGGCATCGATACCGAAACGGTGGAAAGAGCGGTATTGGAAGATGCCTGCTCTTTAAGGTGAAGGGCTTGCTCCCAGCAGTAGGATTTCAACCGAGAAGCTCTATTCTTCAGTCTGGGAGGTGAAATCCTTACAAATAGAACAGGGCTGAACATTATGGCCCTCCCCGAGGCAGAACAAGCACTTGGGATGCGTGTCAGAAAGAGAAACCTTGCAGCCGCAAGAGATGCACAACTTAAACAAAGACGACATAAGAAGGGGGAAGAGTTCTTACAGGTTTTTTTTGTAAAGAGACGAAAAGCGAATGAAAGAGCGAAGAAAAACCAAGAATTAGAAGAACTGCTCAGGGTGGAAGCCTTCCAAGCTGCTAACAGGTCGGCGGACAAAAAGAAACTGAGGCGAGATTGCTGGCTTGGCAGGACTGAGCATGCTCAGTACCGGATGGGGGAGGGGTTCCCACCAAGCATCTCAGCTCTGGAACTTTCCAAAAAGCTACTGCGCAAGCGCAAAGATTCCCCATTGTGTGAGGTGCAGAGACCATGAAGAAGAACTATCTGAATCTTAGTGTATGTAATCTTCAAAATATCAGTATACTGCTCATATATATGCTCTGGGACTTTTATTTATTGGGTTCTGTATTAAAACTATTGAGTGCACAATTTAAGTTTCGCTGTAATGAACTCTGTCCAAGGTTGTGTAACCAGACATCTACTTACACAGTGGGACTTCCTCTCCCCCCATACACTTTTGCCCTCTAAATCTGCTCAAGGACCCCTCAACTCCCTAGAGTAGACTGGTAGGGGCACACAGGGGGATATCCCGCAATGATACGCAATCCATTCTGTTAACAGTGTCCCTTCTGTTGGTGGACAGACTGGATACATCCCAGTATTTTCACAGTAACACTGCATCAGCC
Organism: Iguana delicatissima; assembly: GCA_948472985.1. Lineage (NCBI taxonomy): Eukaryota > Metazoa > Chordata > Lepidosauria > Squamata > Iguanidae > Iguana > Iguana delicatissima. The sequence goes on from CAOKZL010004470.1 coordinate 16,961, forward strand.
CAAAGATCCTATTTAAGGCTACAATTAAACAAAGAAATGCTTGTACTGTAAGTTCTTATATCAAATACTCTCCACATATGAGTATGTTATCAGAAACTATCTAAATGCTTAAACAGTTAGCAATATTACATAGCAGCATATGAATTTAAGCAGTATCTTACCTCTCTGAGGTACTGAAGAATCTGACACACTCCTGGATCTTGAAACAGCTGGAGATTTTAGGTTATGAGCTGTTGTTCCTGGTGACATATTACTACCTGTGCTGTGTTCATTGAAAACATTTGGTGACTGAGCCATGTGTGTAAATGAAGCAGACTGGCTTGGCTGCTCCCATGTCCTACAGTATGCTTTTCGTGATGATTCTGGAGACATGTGCTGGTTCACCCCTTCAACAGAATCTGGTGTGCCAGGCCCAGATGTTACTAAGAATGAAAATTCAAAAATATGTTATTCTTTGTGATCCGTGTATAACGTATTAGTATTAGATAAAAGCAATTTTGGAAGGTTACTGTGGCATGTGTTTTTTATCCTGTCTCACCTACATTTGATGACAATTCTGTTCTATATCTATGGGTCACAGAAGAGAGATATAATTCATTAATTACAAAGTAATTCTTATTTTAAAAGCTTGAATCTATGATTATGTAAGAAGACAAGGCAATCTGTCTCAGTCTCACAGATTTACTGATTCCTGCTGCACTATTTATTGTCAACATACTTGTTTCCCTCTCTCTTCAGAAAAGAAACCATGACCTAAATACAACATTGTGCAAGGAGACACCCTTGATTTCTCCTCCCCTCTCCTACTCCGAAGGCTTCCCCAACTCTTTGGAAAAGGTTTGAAGAGTACATAAGAGTGCATGAAGGCGATACAACCCCTTTCATATTCTGCTGTCAGAAGCAGTTCTTTCAAGAGAGGAACTCGCTGGAATTCTAATCTATGTCTTCAATGTCAACTAACCAAGTCATTCCATTGCAGCAAGATTTTGTATAGAATAAATTATGAAAGAGGAATGTTTCTAGACACTATAATTTTTTTGTTTTGTTCAGCTGGTGAATGACAGAAAGAATGTGACCTACCTGGCAAATTTATTGTTTGGTCTCCTAAAAAGAGGCGTCTTGCAATACTCCTCCTGTACCAAGCTCTTGGAAATGCTAAAATCTCACTCAGTCTCCTCATGTCATACTTGAAAGAAGCTGATCCTATATCACAAACAGCTAATAAAAAAAGTAATAAATACTGAGAATGGGTTAAGTTTATATTTTATATTTTGCATTGGCTATTATACTTATGCCTTTAAAATCTACCTCATTTATAAACACAAACAGACGAATTGTTTTTACATATTAGTGCAAATGTTCAGAAGCTTAAACAGTTTATAATTTGTAGTAATTAGTTTCTGCACAGCTGAATTTAGGAATTATAGCATGCTACAAATCTTTCCAGCTACTGTGGTCACACCAGTGGATATACTGACACAAGTCTAGGAACTGTTTACAGATGTCATGATGGTCTGCCATGGGTTTGAAAAACTTATATTAACTATTAAACAGAATGCAGTATCTGAGAAGTCAGCTGAACTCATCATCCTAAATTTCAACATTCCAGATTGTTTGGTGATAATTCAATCTACACTGCAATGATGCATCTTCATAAGACAACTAGGACAAAATATTGCAAGAGAAAAATAAAGATATTGCCAAAAATATAACATTGTATGAATAAAAATAATTCACAATAATGTATAAAGGACTGAATCCAACGTTAAACAAAAGAACAGGTTGCTTACCTGTAACTGTGGTTCTTCGAGCTGTCATCTGTGCCCTCATACATTAGGAGCTTTCGTGCCTGCGCGGTAGCGTTCGGAAGATTCTAGAGCTCGTTAGCTTTGGCGGGAACCCCTCCCCCATGCTGGTGCTGCGCATGCTCCTCCCGCCGACTAACGGTCTCTCCTCAGTTCTGGTCCGCCGAAGCAGATGGGACCTGAAAAAGAGGGGAAGGCAGGGCGGGGATGTATGAGGGCACAGATGACCACTCGAAGAACCACAGTTACAGGTAAGCAACCTGTTCTTCTTCTTCGTGGTCTCTGTGCCTCATACATTAGGAGACTGTGTAGCTTACTAGTAGGATGGTGGGTCAGGTCCCAGATCCTAGAGCACAGAAGACAGCACAGCACGTCCGAACCGGGCATCTCTCCTGGAACGGCAGTCGAGCCTGTAGTGGCGCACGAAGGTCGACGGCTGGGACCAGATCGCCACATGGCAGAGTTCCGACAGGTCGACGCCTCACAGGAGGGCAGCAGATGTCGCCACGGCCCTGGTGGAGTGGGCCCGAAGCAGGTCTGGCGGAGGCTTCCTGGCAAGCTCGTACGCCAGTTGAATAGTCTGTACCACCCACTTAGAGAAGCGCTGGGTGGATACCTTGTGGCCTCTCTGGCGTCTGCCATAACAGACAAACAGGTGGGGTATCTGTCTGTAGGCTGCAGTCCTGTCTTTGTAAAAGGCCAGCGCCCAACGCACGTCCAGGGAGTGTAGGGACCGCTCCAGAGGTGTCGTCGGATCCGGGTAGAAGGCCGGCAGGATGATGTCCTGGCTCAGATGGAAGCTGGACACCACCTTCGGCAGGAAGGAGATGTCAGGCCAGAGGACCACCTTGTCCTGATGAAAGACCAAGTATGGTTCATCGCACCGTAGCGCCGTCAACTCTCCCGCCCGCCTGGTAGAGGTGACGGCCACTAGGAACGCGGTCTTCATCGCGAGCAGCCTGTCGTCCGTCGTGGCCATGGGCTCGAAGGGCGGCCTCGTCAGCTGGGACAGCACCAATGACAGCGACCATGGCGATAGCGGCGGCGATACCGGTGGGTAGAGGTGCTGCAGGCCCTTCAGGAACTGCTTGACGGTACCGTCCCTGAAGAGAGTGGCCGACAGGAATCGTGGCGGTTGGTATGCCACAATCGCGGTGAGGTAGACCTTGAGCGACGGGAAGGCCAGGCCAGTTGCCGGAGATGGAGGAGGAAGTGGAGCACAGTACGCAGGGTGACAGGCGATACCGGCTCTTGACATTCCTCGGCGAAGGCCATGAAGCGCTGCCACTTGTAGTGGTAGTTCCTTCGCGTGGACTCCTTCCTGGCCACGGTCAAGACGTTCCCGATGGCTGGGTCATCTAGGGCGATATCCTCCAGGCATGGAGGGCCAACACCACCAGGTCCGGGTGCAACACCAGTCCGTTGGAGTGGGACAGCAGGTCCAGTACCGTGCGAAACCAGAGAGTCCTGCCCCGGGCGGCCTCGATCAGAGGTCCGAACCAGTGCTGCCTCGGCCAGTACAGCGCCACGAGGATCGCGTCCGCCCGGTCCGCGATGATCTTCACGATTACGCGGCCCAGGAGCGGGAACGGAGGGAAGGCGTAGATCAGCCCTTCGTCCCACGGAAACTGGAAGGGGTCGCCGATGGAGCGGCGATCGTGGCCGGCCCTCGAGCAGAACAGGCGGCACTTCGCGTTCTGGCTGGTCGCGAAGAGGTCAATGGTCGGCTCGCCCCATCGGTCCCGAAGCATCCGGAAGGCCTCGTCGGACAGGGACCACTCGTGGTGGGAAGTGGTGTCCCTGCTGAGCGCGTCCGCTGTGGTGTTCTCCTGCCCCGCCAGGTGAACCGCCACAGGGTGTATCCGGAGCGGGACCACCAGTTCCAAAGTTCGAGGGCGATGCCCAGCAGCGTGGTAGAGTGTGTCCCTCCTTGCCTGTTCACGTAGCAGACTGCCGTCGTGTTGTCGGTGAGGATCAACACCATGCGGCCCGTGACCAGGTGTCGGAACGCTCTCAGGGCCTTGTGGATCGCTAACAGTTCGAGAGAGTTGATGTGGAAGAACAGCTCGTCGTCCATCCACCAGCCTTGACCCGGAGATCCCCGGTGTGCGCTCCCCAGCCGAACAGCGAGGCATCCGTCATTATCGTGACCGACGGCCTGCGTTCGTGGAACGGCATGCCTGACAGGAGGTTCCTGTACAACTGCCACCACAGGAGCGATCGGCGTACCTGTCGGGGCAGGTGGTATCGGCGGTACTGGTCGTCCCAGAGTGGATCGAAGGCCCTGACGAACCAGTGCTGGAGCGGCCGGGCACGTAACCTGGAGAGGTAGGTTACGGCGGTGGTCGAGGCCATGTAGCCACGGAGTTGTTGGCTCCTCCTCGCTGACAGCGTCAAGGCCTCGAAGGCAGCGGACGCCGCCCGATGAAGCGTCTGCACCCTCTCGTCTGGGAGGAAGGCCCTCGCCGATACCGAGGGTCACCCCGATGAAGTCGAGAACCTGAGTGGGCTCGAGATGGGACTTCTTGGGGTTGACCCTGAGTCCGAGCCAAGTGAGAAGGGACAAAGTCCGATGAATGTCCCTGTACAGTTTCTGTCTGCAGGACGCCACCAATAGCCAATCGTCCAGGAAAGGGTAGACGGAGACGCCCTTTGTCCGCAGGAAGGACATGACCGGAGCCATGCACTTGGTGAACACCCGCGGTGCGGTGGAAAGTCTGAACAGCAGCACCCGGTACTGGTAGCTGGTGCCGTCGATCGCGAACCGCAGGTATCTCCTGTGCTGCGGGCGGATCGAGATGTGGAAATAGGCATCTTTGAGGTCTATGGATGCAAACCAGTTCCCTCGGTGGAGGAAGGGGAGGATCGAGGGCAGCGTGACCATCTTGAACCTCTTGGGGCGGATGTATTCGTTCACTCCTCGGAGGTCTAGGATGGGCCGCAGGGATCCGTCTGCCTTCGGCACCGTGAAGTACCTCGAGTAGAAGCCGGTGGTCTTGGTTGAAGGCGGGAGCCTCTCGATCGCTCCCTTCTCGAGGAGGGACTGGACCTCTTCCAGTAGAGCCGAGCTGGCCGGGGTGGAATAGTAGACACCCCGTGGCGGAATAGCCTGGAACTCGATGGCGTACCCCAGCGGACGATGGTAAGTACCCAGGAGTCCGCAGTGATCTCCTGCCAGCAGTCGAGGTGCCTGGCCAGGCTCGGGTGGTGGAACAGTTCTACTGGAAGGGCGAAGGATGGCACAGGTGGAGTTCTGCGAAGGCCATCAAAACCGGGACTTTGCTCCGGAGGACGACTTCTTGGATGACGAAGATGGGCGTCGTCTGGGAAGCCTCCTCGAAGCCGAAGATGTCGACGGCCTCGACGCGGTCGACCGCGGGGACCGCGGCTGGTACGCCGATGAAGGTTCGGGCACCTTCAGGCCAAGGGCTGTGGCCATCCGGAGGAGGATCGCCGAAAACTGGTGGACGTCCTCCGGTGCAGACTCCGGGCCTGGCTCTTCGAACCCCAGCGGGGGGATTCGTGAGAAGAAGGGGTGGGCTCAGCAGAGTCAGAGTCCGAGTCGTAAGAGTCGCCGGATGGTGATGGCGACCTCTCCTCCTCCTTCTCCTCGGCCGGCCTACGGGCCAGAGGTGCCAGGGTGACAGCTGGAGCTGCAGGCTGCGTCGGTACCGATGCGGTTGATGTCGTGACCAGTATCGGAGCCACCTGCAGGGGCACGACCGCGGGCCTAGGTCGGTGTGCCGCCTGTTTGGTAGAAGTCGCAGCTACCGCCAGCTGGGCCACGGTGGGCTGTGGCGTCGGGCGGGTAGCTGTGGCCGTTGTCCGCGGTGGTGGAGAAACAGCCCTGTAGCGGGGTGAGGGCTCTGGGGACCGACGGTGACTCGGCGAACGACGCAGTGGTGACCTCTCATAGCGGGGGTAGTGAGCCTCCCGCGGTGGCGAGCGAGACCGGCGACGAGGTGACCAGTACCTTGGATCTGGGTGGTACCAGTCCCTGTAAGACGGCGAATATGAATAGTATGAGCCGGCAGGCTCGTGCCACACCTGCTCCTGGGCGTACCTCCCTAGGTAGGCAGGAGAGTAGGCGCTCTCGCCCGAACAACGCCTCTCCAGGCGCATCTCCCGATATCGCGGGGATGGAGGCCTGGCCCGCTGCTCCGGCGAGCGGGACTGGTCGTGTCGAGAGGCTGGGCGCTGCTTGACCACAGCCTCCTCTCGCCGTTCTGCCGAGGGTGGACGGCGACTCGGCGGAGTGATCTCCGCGATCCGCTCGGGCGGTTGAGGAGGCGAGGCCTGCACGGCCTGCTCCTCGTCCAACACCTCGAGGACTTCCTCTTCCTCCGGAGGCTCCTCTTCCTCAGGGAGCTCCATCAGTTGAGGTTCCTCGGCGGGCTGGGTGGGTGGTGGAGTCGGGGGTCGCACCACCGTCAGTGAAGAGCGCCGCTTCTCCTTTCTCTTCTTCTTCTTCTTCTCCCCCAGGCCCTCGGTGGCTGGGCGCTTCTTCTGGGCCGCGGTCAATGGCCTGGAGGAGGAGGTTGAGGCCTGCGAGCCTGCAGGGTCCTCACGTGCCCGAGTTGCCGAGATCTTCGGTATCCTCGGCAACTTCATTATCGGTACCGAGCCCGGTACCGATACCAATGAGGTTGAGGGCACGGCAGCCGCCACTGCTGCCGACGTAGAAAAAGAGGACGGGCGTTACTCGGCCATCGTCTCGGGTCTTTGGACGCGAAGAGACTCCTCCCAACAGTGGGATTTAAGCCTTGCCGCCCTGTTGTGGAGAGTCTGATACATAAACTCTCTGCAAATGGGGCAGGCCTGAATGTTGTGCCCCTCACCCAAACAAATCAGGCACTTAGAGTGTCGGTCAGAGAGAGTGACCTTCCTTCCACAGGAGGCGCAGTGTTTGAAGAGAGCCGACATAAACCGGGGGCAAGGCAAGAAACAAGAGTCCGAGAATGCCAAACACAGTCCGAGATCCGAAATCGTAGTCAAAGCCAGAAAAAGGTCAAAACCGATCGAGAAAGTACCAAAGCCAAGTCCGAAATCCATGAGGGGTAGTCAAAAGCCAAATCCGAAGTCGAAAAACACCAAAAAACCGAATCGAAAAGCAAGCCAACAAGCATAATCTTCTGTACGTTGAGGCGGAAAAGAAAGAACTGAGGAGAGACCGTTAGTCGGCAGGAGGAGCATGCGCAGCACCGGCGTGGGGAGGGGTTCCCGCCAAAGCTAACGAGCTCTAGAATCTTCTGAACGCTACCGCGCAGGCGCAAAAGCTCCTAATGTATGAGGCACAGAGACCACGAAGAAGAATCAGTACATACCAGAGATATTTATTAATGTAGTGTCCATTTTGTTTGCAGATTTGCTTGCAGACTGGCTCTCAAAAAAGGTTGGTCCCCCTGAGCGTCTTATTCTTGATAGACTGACTTTTACAAATTCAAGATTAATGCTCAATGAATCTTTACGACCAGTAACTGATGAAGGCTCTTCATCTACATTTCCTGCAACAACCACAAGGAACAAAAATGTGCTTTTTAATGAATCTGAAGACTCTACAATGACTGCAATCTTTTGAGTTTAGCACTACAGGAGACATATTCCAGTATTCTGGTCCTTAGTTAAGTATACTTACCTAAGTAACTTCTTCTGGCCCAATCCCCCAACCTGATTGAAACATCATTCACTCACATGCTCTGACTGCTGGCAGAATGGACCTTTTCTCTACATGTGGCTGATGCCCAGTAAAGTAGCTAGGGAGGCTGCCACAGTCACGACTATATAGTAATTATGAATGTGGAACAGTTACAGATAAAGAAATCTAGATAACTGTTCTGTATTCATGATCACTCCGTAGTCAGCATCACAGAATAATAGAGTCGGAAGAGACCATAGGGGCATCCAGCCCAATCCCCTGCCATGAAGGAACACACATCAAAGCACTCCCAACACATGGCTCTCTGTTTAAAAACCTCCAAAAGAGGAGACTCCACCACACTCCAAGGCAGCATATTCCACTGCTGAACAGCTCTGACCATCAAGAAGTGCTTAACTATACTTAACTAAGTAGCTAATACAGAATATGGCCATAATTTTTAAGAAAATAATTGTTTTGATTATGTACACCATACCAATATTACATGATTAATTGTCTTACAGATTCTCAAAACGTGAATAAATAATTTTTCATACATATCAGAAGTTGAAAGCATCACTACTACATACATAAACTTAAAGATGTATATATGCAAAAAGTTCAGTTTTAAGTACACACTGACATATGTAAATATGTTTTGCTTTTGGCAGAAACAGAATAGAATACTTTTTCCAGATTCCACCACCTCCAAGTTCCCTTTGAAACAGACTTCTTTCAAGACCTAGCAACACTCAACACATGCTTATAAAATATTGCATTCTGTTATTACCTAAGGATCCTGATCCAGAAGATAGGCCAGCTACACTAGACTTCTGCTTCCCTGCTCCATATGGATGAAATACATAAAGGGAGAAATCAGACATGCAGGCTGTGAAGCTCAGACCTGAAGAGCTGCTACTGGAACCAGTCAAATCTGACTGGCTGCTACTATGTCGTGTTCTGCCGAAAGGGCTGCCCAATCCTGGAGAGGAACCTAGAGGACAAAGAGAGGAAATAACACTCTTTGATTAAATAAACCACATGTGCTGCAGCATAACAGTGTGACCACACTGAAAGTGTGAGAGTGATTACACCCAAATCAAATCTATTCAAAATTAACTCTTCCATTTTGGGGCACCAAAGCTTCTTGACAACTGCACAAAGACTTGTAGGAACATTTTCTTCATAGCTTTCCTTTAAAGGTGCATTTCTTTGGTGTGGTCACTCTCTAGAGTAGAAAGCTGAGATATCTTCTGATCACATTCTAAGAATGCTGAAGACAGTCTTTTACTAGCGATGGATTACATACACTGACTGAAATCCAAATACGTACATAGCACAATCAGTGAGAGTTTGCTACTATTTCTTCAGACGGCCATCCTCTCCTATGCCATATAACAAAATTTCTTCATCTTAAAAAAAGTAGATTAGCATGAGATACCTAGATGCTTTTGGGGAAAACAGAAGTCCAAAGTCCCCTTTGACACACACAATTAATATAGCCCTATCATTGTGAACTGAGAGTTTTGACAGAATTGTCACAAGCAAAATGCTTACAGTATCTGTCACAAGCAAACATGAATTTAAACTTTTAGTGGGAAGAAAATCAAGTAAATACATTTAGGAGAAAAAGAAGAGATGTTTTATTTTTCTTTTAGATAGGAAAACATTCAGTATTTTTTTGCAATTCATGGACTATTTGTACTTGTGTCCCTTTTAATTTTACAGATATTCGCATATATACAAATATTGCCATGTAATATTTATACATATTATATATGTTCTTATTTGTGCATTAATGTAATGTAATATACACATATTGTTATTGTTTTTTAGATGTGAGTATCCAAATACTACGTTAAGATTTAGACAAGGATATGGAAGGCACTACAAAGAAGCACAATCTTTCCAGCACTAACATGGAAATCAGACTTGATCTGGCTAAAGGGGGCTTAAACTATATGAATTCCATTTTTAGAATAACATTCTATTCTGTCAAAGTTTAAGTTACTCTTTTCAAAAACATTCTCGATCCAACTATGTCAGGTCATTATGGGTCTGCATAAACATTCTATTCCTGGGCAATGTGAGGCATGTTAAGGGGCAGAAGATTCAGAGGTTCTTGGATGAAATTTCAGTCTGACTTTGGGCCTACTCTGGGAGCCACAGATGGCTTTTGTCACTCTCTGGTTATGACTGTATCATGTGAGAGAGGAATATTGTGTACATTGTTCCTGTCTTTCCTGAGAGATCAGTTTAAAAAAATAATGTTGGGGACCTTCTGGTCCTTCAGCTTTGGTCTAGGGTTTCCTGCAAGATTCCAGAAAGCCTTCTATGTAATTTAACATCTATGTGAAACCACTGGAAGAGACTATCCAGAGATCTGCCATTCACTCTCATCAGCATTCAGACCTAATTTAATCTAATTTTAATTTCTCTTTCCAAGTTAATCTGGGTGGCCTCAAGTTAGTAAGGAGTCAAAATGTTTAAGACCAATTCAAGAAAGACGCAAGTGCTCTTGGAAAAGGGAAGGTAGTTTCTGGTGGAGTTTCAGTCTGTTTTTTTTATCAGCTAAGGACTGAAAAATAAAGGTTGAAGCTGGGGTATAATCTTGGAAGTGACTTTGTTGTTGGATGCATAGCAGTCATGCTTGGGGCAGTGGTGAGTGCACTTTCCAGAGGAGAATGGTGTGCAACTGTGACCATTTTGGGGGGTGGTCATACTAAGCCACACTGAGGCTTGCTTTAGTTACATTTGGATTGGACAGTAGCCTATTTGTTAACCCTGATGTCTCTACAGAGGGTTGCGTTTGAGGAGTGTTTAAGTTTTCAGAAACTGTGGTTTGTGTCAACTATAATTTATGTCAGTGCTTCTCAATCAGTTTGGGATTACAGCCTTGGCATGTTTGACTGTTTTCCTAAATAATAATTAATATTAACCATGGTTCTTATTTTCAACAAAACAAATAAAACATTTAATTAAAATGGAAGGAAACATTACTGATCTCACTATAGCTATGCAAGAGAAGGAAAGGTGAGGTAGAAGCAGGTATGTAGAAGATTACCCAAGATCTTTTTTGAACAGTTAAACTGTGGTTTAGTGTTACACGTGAAGTCTGCAATTTTATCATACAACCATTTTCAACCATCAAGGCCACTGAATGTCTAGACATTTTAAATTTCATCTTACCTGGTGAAATAGTTTTAACAGGCATCTTTGACCCACTTTGTAAAGGATTTTCTGTAGGGCAGGTTGTGCCTAAAGTTTCTAGTTCCCCCCGATTAGAAGAAAATACAAGGTCAAGAGAGGGAAGTTTCAGCATGCATTCCACTCGTGACACAGGTAAGCAGCTGAACTTGATTTGTGAAGGCTAAAAAAGACAAACAAAACCAATTTAGGTCACATTCAGAATTGACAAGACAACATACAAAAGCAGCTGTTTTAGATATCAGTCTCTAGTAACTTTCCAGAATAAATTTTTGATGAATGTAGTTGAAGAAAAAAATGAAGAGTTGGTACTTACGTAAACGATCATTCTGGGATGACAGGAGGATTAATCCACGACACCTGGGTTTGATCCTCGTGCCAGCCTGACGCAGAAGCCGTCCTCGAGCTTGATGTCAAACACCATTAAACTGACTCCCGTCCCTCTCCTGTCAGTTACCTTCTACAGTGTACTTTCAGTCCTAATAATGCACCTAAATACCCTAATCTGCGTTTTAGTGGTGGGTGTGGATTGCTCCTCCTGTCATCCCAGAATGATCGTTCACGTAAGTACCAACTCTTCATTCTCGGGCTGACAGGAGGATAAACTACGATGCCTAGGATTTTCCCAAGCTGACTCATAGGTGGGTATCTTAACCAAACCACCGCCTGCAGCACCTGATGGCCAAATGCCGCCTGGGAAGACTTATACTTATCTAGTTTATAGCGCTTA